>JAZGTK010005798.1:0-21808 GCA_036877625.1 Ambastaia sidthimunki
TTGCAATGCATCTCCAGGAGGAACCGTCCAGGTCGTCTTGTTCCTCAGCGTACACACGCACATTCTGATCTTGGTCTAACTGAAACCAGTACAGAAGTCCTTCCTTGTCTCTGCCGATGGGCTGCAGACGCATCTTGTCGGGATCTTCCTCGTTAACTGATGTCTTAAACTTCAGATTGTCATCAAACTGGCATTCGCACAAGAACTGTTAACGAAACAAAACGTGTGCTATGATTCCAGTTGGAAGTCTTACAGTCATACATTTAAAAATGTGTGTTATTATACATATTAAACAGAATGTATAACAGCAGTTACAATATATTAGCACTATTAATCAGCACCGTTAAATCACTGTAAATAATGTACAGAAAATCATTTAGTTAAGTTAGTAGACAGTTAGTTGAGTTAGGTCGACGGGTCATCTGTGGGTAACACTAACCTTTAGGATCCCAGTCTTACACTCAACAGTCATTTCACTGTAGCTTTTTCTCTCCAGTTCCCAAGCCCACGTGCTGTTAAACTCCTGACACACCTGCAGCAACACCACTACATTAAACTACATCTAAATGAAATGTACATGTTCACGTGAAAATAAAGCACTCGCCTTTATAAGATACTTCTCCCATCTTTCCGGTGTGACTGTCTTGCCAATCTTGCGCAGCAGTTTGACATGAAGCTCAATCAAAGGTTGAGGAACTGAATTGAAAAAGTGACATTTAAATAAATGTATAATATATATATGTATATATAACAATACATTAATATCTAAATGCATTACTATTGTTTTCTTTTTATAGAAATACAACATTTTACAAACAGCTAAAAATGACACTCATAATAAGACAACAACAAACACACAACAAAGCAACAAGAACAAATAATAAAGTAAAAAATAAAATAAAGCACAAGAAAATCCAATACATCACAAAATGTTATCAAGAGATGTAATAAACATTCGTCTATACTGTAGCAGCATTAAAGCAGTGTGAGAATGTACTAGTAACCACATATATTTAAAACACTGCTTTTCCTCTCCAAACCTAAAAATATCTCTATTTTGCTATCACCACATGTGAATTAGACTCAATGAGTCTTAAACAGACCAATCAGCTGGCAGCTGCGTCAGACCAGCACAACCAATGACTGTCATTCGTCAATGACGTTATCATACGCAACTATCCTAAATGACAACATCAGTGTCGTGAATCTGGACACACAGACAACAGAATCAATTCAGACACTGTGTTAATGACACACGTACGACATTAAACAGTATTCAATGGACTCAAGGGGGGCGGGGCGTAAACAACACGTTAACTAATCTTACAATTGTACATGATGATGTTATTACAACGTAGCGTCAGAAGTTTGACAGCGGCCTGCGCATGCGCAGTGCATCGCTACAGCGCCGTCGGTGCTGATAATGTAAATGTATATTTCACATGTAATAACCAAGTGTCTCGTCATACAGTTGTGCTCGGTGCTGTGATAACACCCTCAGCGTTGTGTTTAAAAATCGCTGTATTCTGAGATTGTTCTGTAAATGTTTCACGCGTAAAGGACCCCAGAGGGTGAAAAACAACACCTGACTGTTTAAACTCATTTGTTGACTAAAACCCGCACTCGCGGTCCCTCTCTTAAGCCGGAGGAAAACTATCACATCCCCTCATTTATCATTACAGAAGCCGGTGATCCAAGTCAACAAACTTCAAGTGCTCAGATCCATGATGAGCAGAGATGGAGAGTGTGTGAATAAAAAGAAACCCCAGCTCCTCTCACGTCTTACCCGCTGATGTTTCCTGTAAGAACCGCTCCAGCTGAGGGAACGACAGCTCGGGCAGATCCAAAGCAGACCCGTAGCGCTCCAGGAACGAGCAAACCACCGCAAAACAGGGACTCTGAGGTGGAGGAAGAGCCGCTGTGGTGCTCCGAGCAGCCATCTTTCCCAGGCTGAGGAGGACGAGCTCCGCTTAGACCAAAACTGCCCACAATTCAGCGCGACAACCCACCCAGAGCATCATCCGGGGGGCATGTAACGTGTGTGGGTCACCACGACACCATCCACCCCCATGACTTCTTCATCTTCATCATAACGCATTAAAAGCCTTTTTTAACGCGTCACGCTTCATTACTGGTGTTTTTTAACATGAGTGACATCGTGAGGACACAAGGGCACGAGTGGTTTCTGTGTGCGCGTGGCAGGGATGACATTAATAAACACACATTAATTCATAAATATACAAACAGCACAAATGAAGAAACACGTAATAATGACATTTGTCAGGTTTGTGTGGTGATATTGGCAGCAGTGAGGCGCACGCGGGAGGTTCACGCCTCTGACTGACTCCAGCCACGACTGCGTCACCGCTCGATAGCCAATCAGCGTGTCTTACGCTGCGCACACGCGATTAGAACCCGGTGGTGACGTGGGTGGTGGGCGTGTACCAGCGTCACACGCTGCCATATTTGTTGACACATAAGAGCAGCAGCAGCGAGATTGAGTTGCAGGCCAAGGCAAGATTGTTAATTATTGAAATAAAGATTGAAATAAATATATACTGCATGTCTTAAACTCAAAGATCAAAGTTGTTTTTAAATTGCAAAGTAATCGCTGCATGAATTAAAGCTTGTTTTAATATATGCATGGCACAGTCATATGCATGTCCAAGAGTTATTGTATCTATGAGCTAAGTTTATAATTAATAGTAATGATTGTTATAAATAGTTATAGAATAGTTAATGCATGATAAACAATAAGAATCCATAAGGTAAAGTAACACCAACACAAACACAGATGTGTTAGTTACGGTATAAGATAGTAATGCTGTGGCGCTGAGTTATTATCATACTCATGAACGCTGGTGTTTACATGATACTATTTTAATTTTATGAGATCATAAAAGATAAGTCAGGAACACAATAAAAAAAAAACTGCCTAATAAGTGCATCTGATTCTAGTGTCTTCTGTATCACTCATAACAGGACAGCTGATCATGTCTGCTCCAGAAATTGCTTCTATATCCTGGGGCCACATGAAGGTCAAAGGTTGTTCCACGTCTTATAAAGACTGTAAGGTTTGGCCGGGTGGCAGCCGGGCCTGGGACTGGCGTGAGACTGGCACAGATGTAAGTTGAGCACCGGTTTAAAGTTTGTGGCTTTAAAATAATCTCCATCTTACAAACATGACATCATCATAAAACTGTAATGTCTCTGTGGTAATATCTGATTTAGTATTTAATGCATATTGTTAGTTTTTCTAACTTAGCATGGAGCTTGTCCGGTCCATCTCATTCATTATACATTAGCACAATTTACATTTGTTTACAGAACTTAGGAATTTACTGTTAGCATAAACCTCCATAAATCAAAAGGTTTCAGTAACACGAGAAACATTTCTGTCTGGTGTGTCCAGACTTTTGACTGATGCTGTATTTCAGTTCACAATCGGTCTAAAGCTCACCTGTGATTTTCCCAGCACTACCCTGGAGTCCAGCCGGCTGATCTGGAGGAGATTCTCAGGAAAGGAGTTCAGACGCTGGTTATAGGGAGAGGAATGAGTGAAGCTCTACAGGTATGTGAGCAGAACTCTTCTGTTCTGTGACTTCAGATTGTCAGTGAATGTCCTTCATGTTTCAGGTGCCTCCTGCCACTCTGGACTACGTGAGGAATCAGGGAGTGGATGTCCGGGTGTTCCAGACTGAGACGGCTGTAAAAGAATATAACACTTTGGCGGGACAGGGGGCTAAAGTCGGAGGGGTCTTCCACTCCACCTGCTGATGACATCATCATTAAAACAACCATCTAATTATTCAGATGGTGTAAGATGCTAAAGTGCCTAAGTGCTAAAACACGTGTTTACATGTTAAAACTGCCCTAGATTAAAAAAAATTAAAGTAATTTGGAAATTGGCCTGTGGAAGACATTGTTTGTTTGATGATCATGTTATTTGCGTTTAATCATTAAAGCTGAAGCAGTTTTTTGTTGTTAGAACACTTTCTCCAGTCTCAGTTTTTGGAAAAGCTATAAATATAAGCCATTGGTTGTCTGAAGAGCTTAAACACTCTGGCTATGTGGTGCTGACCAATGGCATATGGGGGTCGGGGCAAGAGGGGCTTTTGGAAAGTTTTGTTTTTATAAATCCATCTGGTTCTGCTAGTAATGCATAAATTACCCGCTTCAGCTGCTAGAGAAGCAGTTTAAAACTGCGCTTGACTATTGACTTTAAAAAAATAGCACTTAAGTGATACAGGTGAACAATTTGTGTCAGGTAAAAACAATTTGTAACCAAAAAGAGAAGAACAGATGAGTTGGTTTCAGCATGATAAAGACTTTGAGAGGTTTGCTGAGGTGGATGGTGCCCTCAATGGAGCTCTCATTGGTGAGAGGCTTGTCCACAATGTCCCCTCAGGCAGGTTTAGAGGCAGATAGTTTACTGCTGCTGGAGCTGTAGGCCAGAAGCAATTATATCTCAATGACACAGCTCAGAGAAAAATACAGTGAAATTAGAACAAACTGAATGACTGCGGTAACTATTGGCAGGACTTCAGAAGGGCATGTACAACACTAGCATAAACAATGAAGTAATGAATTATGCAGAACAGGAT
This sequence comes from Ambastaia sidthimunki, assembly GCA_036877625.1. Lineage (NCBI taxonomy): Eukaryota > Metazoa > Chordata > Actinopteri > Cypriniformes > Botiidae > Ambastaia > Ambastaia sidthimunki. The sequence goes on from JAZGTK010005798.1 coordinate 4,605, forward strand.
CAAGAATGTGTGTTAAAAGGAAACACAAAAGAAGATATTTTGAGAAATGCTTCAGAAGGCAATGGTTTCCACTGTTGTTTGGTTACCAACATATCTATCTATATCTATACCAACAATATCTTTTGTGTTCCTCAGAAGCAAGAAAGTCATACAGGTTTGAAATGACATGAGGGTGATTAAATGAATTTTCATTTTTGGCTGAGCTGAAGGTCAATTTTAAGTTCATGTTGTCTCTAATCTTTCAGCAAAAATTCTTCAGTCTTAGCTGAGGTTCTCAGTATTCAACTGGACACAAACAGAAATAAAATAAGTGAAGCAAGACTGAAGCCTCACTGGACTGCAGTTCTATTTATAACTGTGGAACTGTGACAGGTTCATGCTGTTTGTTACCAGCTGAGAAGAATCTGTCTCTGCCTGCACCATTAATTTATACAAAACAAAAATAGCTTCTGTATAACAAAGCCTGATCAAAACACAGCTGATGTCTGCATCCACGCGTGTCTTTAGCAGCTGATAAAGTGACAACAGTTACTCTGTTAGAGGACTCACCTGTTCAGGCAGAATGAGAGAGATGAACCTGTGTGAGGGGTTGCACACGGCTGGCTTCTGAGCCCCTAAAATTTCATAAACGATTTTTTTAAGGTTGTATTTAGCGCTCTGCACTCCTTCAAACGGTATTTGCTTAGTATAGTTCAGAATATTGAACGAGAACAGCGCCACCGCGTGGACGAAGAGTCTTCAGAAAATTCACTGGTGTTAAGCTGGAGTTCATGATTTTGTTGATATGACCTTTCAGAATAAAAACACGGGTTTTCCATAATGGGCAAAATTTTTTCTTTTTATAGATTTAAACATCTTTTAGACAACAAACAGAATATAAAATATAACAGGCTATTATAACAGGACACAGCATTTTAGGTTATTAAATTGTTTATGTAGTACTTGTGTATTTTGACATTGTGATTTAAAACAACAGCTATAGTGTACAAACAACAAACAAAAACCTTGAACTCTGTCTCGTCTGCTATATATTTATATAAAACATTACACATGGTTAGATGTAGACAATCAATCACTTATAAAGCTCTAGAATGACAGAACAGCTAGAGTCAATATTAAACAAGGGAGGAGTTACATACTGACAGATAAGAACCTTATAAAACATCTATGACAGCTCATCATTTTATCCAAAGCCGTGTACAGTGCACACACATTTACAACAGATGAAGTTGATTTTGCAGGTTCACACCTTAACAGTAAAACTAAAAATAAGCTCACTATTCGAATCACTATTTCCAGGTAGGTTAACACTTGTCCTAAACTGTTTAACCCCAAACTCATCACCACCAGGTGAAGGTCAGTTTGTAGAAGAAGTCGTAGCTCTTGAAGAGAAACACTTTCTCTGTGCTGTGTGGCTGGATCTTAACGTTATACCCTTTAGCTTCAATGTCCATTTTGATGCAGTCCAGCAGGTCCTCCACAGAAGCTGGAGCTTTCCATGGACCGAAGCTCACCACAGATTCTTTTGGTGTGCCTAGATTGTCTATGGCATCGTTGTATCGGACTAAATCATCTTCTGTCCTGACCACACACACGATTATTGTGGAGTAGCGCGAGGCGATGGCCTCGGCCCGGGCCACCCTGACAATCACCTCCAGGTTTTCACGGTAATTGGGGACACGGGTCAAGAACTGCTGTCTTCCGACCGTCTCTCCAAAGAACTGTGGTGTCTCTTCGATGGCTTTGACCAGAGGTTTGATGTCATAGTGTAAAGCTTCTTTATGCACTTCCTGTAAGTGTGTGGTAGGAAGGCTTTCTGTTCGGAGGAACTCCAGGATATGACCAAAGTGAGTCCCATCACGGTCTATGAAGTACCGGCCCTCTGAATCCATCCGAGGTTTAGATGATCCATTAAACATGTCTGCCAGTGTGGAGTTTGGGAATTTGCGGATGGTCCCGAGGGTGGTGCTGAAAACATGGCCTCCGATGTTGAGCTGCACAACTTGAGATTTCTGAGGACACAGAAAAAAAGCATTTAAACTCAAAATGCTTTATTAGAAACTTAACAGCTTAGCTGTGGGCAAGTCTGATTAATTACAGATTGGTTATCAACTTCACTGCCTGTCATTCATCACATAATGAATTACAAAATAGACTAAAATACATAAGATTAAGATTTTAAAAATGTACATATAATGACAATGTTGTGTAATGTCCTGTATTAGAACATACTAAAATGTAGTACTTTAAATGGCCTAGATTTTATTAGTACTTATATTACACTTGCTGTGGCAGTACTACAGTACAGTGATAATTCGTGTTTTTAAAATATTTGTATTTCAGTCATCTGTTAATCAAGCTTTGCAAACACGTGTAAAATAATAATAATAATGATGAAAAATGACGTGGTTGTTCAGACTTCCTCATGTCTTCACATCAGCTCCAGCGACTCTATGAACTATTTGCTCTGAAGGTGGAGCTGTGAAATGTAACATTACAAACACAGTTACAGTGTTTCTGAAATAAAGTTAAAACCACGTTACAATCGACACATTAGAGGATAAAACAGCGTTTCTCGTTGCACACCAGAGCAACAGAACAGCTGTTATGAGAAAACTCACCACGATATTAAACACATGTAAAGATTTACTTTCGTATGTAGTATTTGTTCAGATGTGTGAAATGTTTTACCGACTGTACGGGAGCTGCGGACTGTTTCCCTGAAGATTTATAATCCGGTAAACTCATGATGAAGATTAACTCCAGCTCGCCACACCAGACCCTCAAACTGTGTGTGTGTGTGACTTTATAAGATCAGACCCTCAAACTGTGTGTGTGTGTGTGTGTAACTTTATAAGATCCGCCCATGACACACACGTTTACCTTCTTATCCAAATGGGGACATTCCACAGGCTTCTGTTGTATTTATACACAGCTAGTTATAAACCATATAACCTAACACACACCAACCCTAACAGAAAACTTCATGCATTTTTACAATAAAAAAACTTGATTTACTATACTTTACAGTATTTTTACATATGAGGAAGTTTTGCTCAGGTTTTTGGTTAGGGTTAAGTAAACACACACATAGCAGAACAACACAAACATTACCACACTTTTCTTTATGATGGCATGACCGTTCTGTATCATGAGACCTCCTGCACTTTCTGTAAGGGTCTTACACCTCAGAGTTTCAGTTCAGATAGTTTTTGAAGTAAAATCTTTTAACAGGTAAGGTTTAATGTTACACTGCTGACCTGGATTAAACTTTACAGTGGCATTTTAAGGCAGGAATAGACCAGTGTTGTACAACCTCAGGAAAAACTCAAATCAATTGCTATAATAGACTATTATCTCAAAATAAAACTTAAAATAAACAAAACACTTACTGAGCAAGCAGAAAACAGATCAGTGATCAAAACTCTTTATCTTAACCTGATTCACAACAGCAAGTTTACAATAATGATTTATAACTGATTTCCCGTGAAATGCGTTTGTCTTCATTTGATGTCAACATATATAAAAGGTCAAATAACCTGCAACTTAGATTCGCAGAGATGAGAGAAACATTTACATGTTGCAGCTTTAACATAATTATGACTTTATCTAGATATGAAATAATTCTAGTTTACCAAATGTCATAATGTTTACATTTTAAATCTCAAAATTGTTCTTGTGTACAATTCTCATTTACACCATTTTTCCATCAATTTTAGGTTAGAGACTTCAGTTAAAACACCATCAGTCGACACTGGCTATGTTAGCATTTAGACCTCAGGTTTACGCACACACACGTTTAAAACTCAAAGCTTGAAGTATTGAAATCATTCACACTGTACAGCAACAGGGTTGATGCAAATGAAAACAGAGGACAATTCTTTTTCCAGATTTATTCATTTTTATACAGAAAAGGTCTAGATCTGGCATCAATGGTTCCTGAACCTGTAAGAGACAAACATTGTTAGATGAAGACTAATCATTTAAACACAAACATGTCACTGAACAAGAGAAAATAAACCCTTCTCAGACAAATGCCTCTACGTCTTCAATCTAAGACAAAGAGCTCTGAGAAACTAAAGCCAGAGACACAGAACGTGACCCTGACCCAGAATTCTCAGAGACGGCCTCAATCCGACTCGTCATCGTATCATCACTGAAGGGACTGAAGGTCATGTGACCTGTAGTTTAAAGTAAAGTACAGCTAAAACAACTAACTCTGACCAGAAGAAGGGTATTTAGATACCCATAGAGTATTTAGGCCCTTTACCAGTTTATGGAGTCGGTACTGGTGCTCCCTGGGGCATAACGGGGGCTTCAGGTTTGGCTCCCTTCTGTTCAGACACTGGTGTGGTGGGCAGAACTTCCTCCTTGGGCTCCACGATGCTGACGTGGTCAGGTAGGGGCTTCTTAGGGCCGATCTTGCCGCTGGGGTCCCAGGGGAGCATGATTTTCACCTTGATTCCAAGCACACCTATACACAGATAAATGACAAGAATTTATTACGATTACTTTACAAAACATTTGCCAATAGATGCTGGACGTGTTGTGCCTGTAATCCGTTATACCAACACAAACTGCTCCAAAAGATCCAAGTTTAGAGAGACAAAAACTGAGACTCTTCTAAAACAATCTGATTAATTCTACCACAGAAGGAAAGGTTTTGGAATAAAGACATTGCTACATTATACGCATCTACATTGAAGTAGGAGGCGTTCTGGAAACATTTACTTGCATGACATGGGTTGATATGACAAAGGGATGCAGATAGATAAATAAAACTTGTGAGTTACAATAAACCCTTCTCAGACAAATGCCTCTACGTCTTCAATCTAAGACACAGAGCTCTGAGAAACTAAAGCCAGAGACACAGAACGTGACCCTGACCCAGAATTCTCAGAGACGGCCTCAATCCGACTCGTCATCGTATCATCACTGAAGGGATTGTAAAGATGCTCCTCATATCTGGACATGAGCCCATCTGTAAGCAATCTTAGGACACAGCGAACTTTAAGAACATCTAGGCCTCCAACAGGACATTACCAGCCCCCAGTAACAAGACATTCATAAAATCATTTCATAGAGTCTGAGAATCATTGGTATGATGACATCATGAAAGATGAATTTGTCCTATAAAAACAGATGCGACCTGCCTTGAGCTGTTACTCACCCTGTCTGAGCAGTACGTGACGAACAGCCGTGTCAACGTAGTAGTTAACAGGGTCTCCGCTGTGGATCATCAGGCCGTCCACAAACTTCATGGACTTGGCTCTCTGTCCTCTCAGCTTACCGGAGACGACCACCTCACAGCCCTTGGCTCCACTCTCCATGATGAAACGCAGCACACCGTAGCAGGCCCTGCAGAAAACAAACACCATCCAGCACTATAAATGCAAGGAAACTGAGCTCACACAACTCATAGCTTCATATTTCTGGAACGTAACGCTGCTCGTTTTCCACCCTTCTCAGACAAATGCCTCTATGTCTTCAAGCAAAAAGGACTTTCTGCTTTGAGGACCTGCAGCCAGACGCACAGAACGTGAATCTGACCCAGAATCCTCAGACAGAACCGGTCCCTTTCCGACTCGTCATCGTATCATCACCAAAGGAAAATTAACAAGCATTGTGCAGTATAGCACCAATGCATGCTGGGAAGGGACTCACCTACGGACGGCCAGACCTCCGAGCAGCTTGTAGCGCAGCGACTCTGCCTGAGCGATGGCGCACAGACCGCGGGTGGCGACCTTCTCAGCGTACAGCTGCAACAAACAATGCGCCGAACGTCAGAACATGCAACCTACAGTTTTAAAACTACTGCAAAAAACATTCAGCATATTCCTCACACAAATCCATCAGATGGTTTCATTAATACCTAAAAAAACAGTATGCGACTCATATGAACCATTTTCACTATGAACTGTTTCTGTTTGGAGAACAGCTGCATGAGTATGAATAACATTTTGCTAAATTTAAATAGCAGTGAACAGTAAGGACATCACATGACCCTCTCACCTCTACACTGCCCTCGGGGAAGCCAAACCGCTTCTGAACAACGGCGGTGAGTTCCCGAATACGGCGACCTTTCTCTCCCAGGACATTCTGGGTTCTGAAACGACGTCAAGAAGTGGATATGAGTGTCTGTACCTGATCAACCAGCTTCACACTATTAAATGCCATTTTTAAAGCTGCAGTCTGTAACTTTGAGTTAAGCAAGTACATAACAGATAAGTGTTAACTTAACAAAACTCGAAATCGAACAAAACTCAAAAACATGTCTCTGACCTGGTAGCTAGGATGATGATCTCTGTTCTGGTTGGGGTGACACGGACCTCTACGCCGGAGTATCCGTCCTCAGCCAGCTCTCGGGTCAGAAACTCATTCAGCTCGGCTTTGAAGATCCCATCCGATACAAACTGATGGATCACACAAGAATGTGAGATAAGTGTTACTAAGAGATAAGTGATATGACAGATACAGGGTCTTATGAAAACATCACACAGTTACATTCTATATGTTTTACTTGTAACGTCAATGCCATGAGAATAAACTGCAAGTCAAAATAAAAGCTCTGAAACTCATTTAAACTGCGATATTACATTAAACACCTGCCCAAGACTCACATCAACTCCATGTTATCCACACCTGAAACTCCTGCACTTATAATAGCCACACAAATATTACCTTTCAGAAACATCTAGAAAACAAAGCTTGCCTTTATGAGCAGTATTACACAAGCCTGAAGTTTTCAAAGGCAAATATGTATCTACAGGCAGCGTTTCGGTTATCTGCCATGTTTCGCATCTGATCGACTGCGGACGTCATCCGACTCAATCTCGCTTTCCTGTCCTTTAAAATCATCATCTGAACCTATTAAACTATAATGATGATGCGTCGCTGTTAATTATCGCTCTTATTTCTCACCGTTGCTATTTAATTGCGCGTTTGGATGAAATTCACACCCACCTTTCTCTTCTTCGAGATTTGCACCGCCATCTTGCCGGAGGCCGCAGACAGGAAAGGAACGACTAGAAAAGCGGAAATGCAGTTAAGACAGGAGTACTTCCGTATGAGCCGATGTGCTCATGGGAATTGTAGTCTTTACCTCACAATCGTTCCTGTCAAAGGTATTCGCGTGTGGTGATATAACTGCTAACAAAATTGCAATTAAGTAAAAAAAATCAATTTTGCAAATTCAAAAGAATGACAGTATTTAAAAATACACATAAAAATATAAAATTGTCATATTAACAGTCTATGCTATTTTTAAAATGTGTTTTTTTCCATTTTCTTTCAATTAATCAAAGGTTTTGGAACACACATCTGTTTTTGTAGGTTTTATTGGAAAAACTACAAGGTGAGCGTTGTGTAATTACACATATATCTTTATTATTTTATTTTTTAAGACTTTTTTAGATTACTTGTCAGTCATTACAATGTTGCCAACATTACATTTCATCTGACAAAAATACAGTATTAATACATTTACATAATATAATACAAAACATGCTGTAATATAAACTCAAACTTTTATTGAAATTCAGTCTAATATGATGCTTTAGAACAAAATAATGTTTTGAATTCATCCAAAAAATGTCCCAGAGCTTTTAGCATCAAATGCTGAATAAAGCACCGGAAATATTTTTAAGACATTTCTGAAACCAGCTTAACCCAGGTAAGGTTAGGATTTACCAGAGGCAACCGAACCAATGGCTCATCCAGTGGACACAAAAGTTCTGGGCTTTGACCAATCCCCTTCCAGCTGGTGTTGCCCATCTGACTGTCATTAAAAGCATAAACCCCAACAGATCCATCCTCAAACCCCACATACACAAACAAATGTTCACACACAGTTAAAGCAGAAATGTTCTTACACAAGTAGAACCTGCCAACAGTCTCACCATCAGACATACGTATGACTACCAACATTGGTTTTTTATGGAGATCACAGCATACATTCTGGCACTCCAAAGTGGAGTAACATACATAGACAACATACTGATTGGAGACACCAACGTATGGTGGCTGCTGAACAGGTCCTTCAGTTTTTAAAGAGCAGAGCTTACTGTTGGAAATGTCCAGGATATTTACTGTGGATGTAGTTATGGAAAGCATGGCATATCTTCCATCTGATGAGAGTCTGAAGACCTGAGGTTGGCAGGAGAATGAGTTTGGCAGCTGAAACTGATGGCAAATAGTATCTTCTGTCAACCTCCAGGAATACAAAGCCCCCAATGCTGAAACCACCACAAAAAAATCTTGATGGTCAAGCAGAAAATGAAAAGCAACAATATCTGATTGATCAGGGCAAGCAAAGCGTGTGTAAACATTACCAGACCAGAGACTCACAGCCAGGAGGTCTCCCCTGTTAATACCCAAAAGAAAGGTGCTCTCTGGAGAAATGATGGCATTTCTGAGATCAACATGAATGCTACAAACCATGTTTCCACGCTGCAGTTTCCATACCCTTGATGGACCTGTTTCTGACAGGGCAACTCCAGAATTGCCCTTGGGAGTTATAAGAACTTTGAATGCACAACTTCCAGAAATTCTTTGAATATTTTCCCCACTGTTGGTGTCCCACACATAGATGTCTCCCATTGCTATAGTCACAAGATAATCACCATTGGCAGAGATAGACATAAACTTCACAGGACCATGATGAAGAAAGTGCTCCTCCACTTTGCCACTTGAGACCACCCACTTCCACACACGTTTTGAGCCATCTGCAGAGTAGCAGCTTTCTCCATGCAATCCGACAACTAATATTTCTACCTTCTTACCAGATCTTGGTGCCAGGGCTGAAGCAGTGATGAGATCCATGTCCCAAATAAAAACACTGGAATTTGTGACTGCTGCCAGATGAGTCTCGCCACACTTCAGAAGTTCAATAGCTTGACAGTTACCAGTATCCAGATTCAACACGCACTGTCCAGTAATGCAGTTCCACACAAGAAGAAATTGGCAATCACTCAGCAAAGCAATGATGAAGTGTGAGTCTTCATCTAGTACTGCTTGCTTAATTGTTTTGCCTTTTGGAGGATTAAACTGGTCAAGAACATCCATTTGATCAATGTCAAGAAGATCTATTTGATGCTTTTTACAAATGAGGAGAATGTTGTCCCCTTTATAGTCTGTTTTCAGCACCTTACCTTTGGTTCTGCAATGGTTCCGTTTAATCAAAACAGGCTCTGTTATAATCTCAAGGTTCCAAGCAAACACATTAGCAGTTTCATCTACACATGTGATTGTTCTTTCATACTCACAAAAAATCATGTCAATTAATGGAATTTCTTCTGGACAGGTGAAAGTGGCTAGAAGCTGCCCACCAGACCAGTCAAATATTGTTACAGAGCTTTCCCTCTGTCCACAGAAAATTACATTACTGTCCTCAGAACACGACACACATGTGATCTCATAAATGCATTTCAGTTGGAAAATTTCCTCTATCTCAACACATACACTGACAAAGTTTCTTCCTTTCCACCACACAAATATTTTGTCATCAAACACCAAGACACCCTCAGGAATGTTTTTGCCCTTTTCTCTGTCTTGAATTCTGATTTCTTGAGGCTGTTCGTTTACATTTGCGTTCCACAATACAAGTTTACCACAACGGGTGCTAAGAAGGAAACTATTTCCAGAGCCCCTGACACTTGTAAACTGGAGATTACATGTCTTTGAAAGTTTGACAATTTCAAATATGCCTTCCTTACAAACCCAGGCAGTACCATTCTCCAGGACAACCACCAGAGTGCCATTATGAGATCCAGCTGCATGAAGAATCTGGAAAGGTTTGGACTCCTGCAGTGTACAGTGGGTATATGGAATGAAAGGAACGGAGGATAAAACAGTACACACATCATTTCTTACAGTTACACCATCAGATCTTGCTGGGGTAACACATTTTTCCAAAGTAGGCAAAATTCTCAGGAAAGGAAGGAGTTTGGCTTGCAGCACTGTTGGAAGATCAGCTTGGTTGTCCCTCAGTAGACAAGCAGAAGATCGCAAGATGATGTTAAGAAGTCGAAGTTTCCTATGAGTTTCTATTTGAGATGTCTTCTCAAGCCATAGGAAAAGGTCATCAAATAGCCTTGCTTGAAGCATTGCCTGAAGGTATTCTTGTGATGTCATCTCCTCACCTAGTTCCTCAATTTGTCCACTTTTCAACAAATGGAATGGAAGTTCAAGAAGTTTTCTCAGATTGGCATGTGTTTTCTCTGATGAACTCCTGGCAGTACACATATGGGATGAAGCAGAAAAAATCCAGGGTTGACTCGGTACTTGTCTTTCAATGTAAATATTCTGTGGGACTGAAGGCATTTCTGAGTCTTCCTTGAAGATTAAAGGCTTTGCTTTGCCATTTGCCCAGTTGCCACTGAAATAGTTTGACAGAACGTGATGTATCTTCTGACATGCATCCTCTGAACACAGATACCTCTTGCATATAACCAAAGGGAAGTGTCTGCTGATCCAGAAAAGAGTTTTGGTTCCCAAAACGTTCCTCAGTACTAAAAACTCTTTGAGGTCAAATAGAATATCTTCCACCAAAACCTCAGGCACTCTCAGTGTAAGTGGTACAAAGTCATGTGGTAGAAGAAAAGATGCTAGAACTTCATAATCACAAGAAAGAACATCAGTGAGTTCAGCTGCGGTCATACCATACCTGGACAAGGTGAGATAGCTCAAAGCTCTTGAGACGATGGTTTTGCCATGCTTCCCCTCCAGATGATCCAACATCAAAACAATGTTATTATGGACCCCTTGTACAAGACTGTTTTCTGTAACTTCAGAATATGAGCTCCAGAGGCTTGCCTGTTTGTAAAGAAGTTTCACGTATAAAGGAAGAGGGCATTTCTTCAAAGCCTGGTTCACATACATCTGTTGGCCTGAGGTGATCTTCCTGTTGGATGCCTGCAGGAGTGTTGTTAGTAACTGGATACAGCTTTTTCCCTCTACTGGTTGCAACTCACAGAACCGAGCTGAATCTTGACAGTAACTCTTTATGGTAGACATCACATCAGGCCTGTTTGCATTAATGGAAATAAGAACCTTTACATTTGGTGGTAAAGACTTGGGAAGCCAAGTTAAATCCAACAGTTCATCAGTAGCAGGTAACTGGTCAAGTCCATCTATAATGAGAAGCAGAGGATGTGAGCTTGTGTTCAGGAGCCTGTTGAGATTTTCCTTTAGTTGAAGGATATCATTGACACAAGTATATACATGCTGGTAGCTCAAATCAATCTGTTGAGTAGTGTCTTTGAGAAGCTGCCTCAGGGAACTGTTGTTATCTATGAAGTGTACGATGATCACAGGATCCAAGTCTCTGAACCACTCTGATGCCTGTAAACAGAGGAGGCCACATTAGTATCACACCAGCAAGCACGGGACATTCCCCAAACATTATTTTTAACCAAATAATAACATTCCAGGAATGTTCCTGTTAGCTTGTTTTTTAATTCTTCATTCCCAGAACAGATAGACATAACATTCCTCATTCCCAGAAAAATAACTTAAAATGATTGTTCCCTTATGTTAATTTTTAATTCTTTTTGCAACCATAAAATAATGTTTCCAGAACCTTCTGGAACCTTCCAAGTATGATCTTTGTCATCTATGTAACATTTTTATTAAATAGTAAAAGTTAGCAATGTTTTCAGACAGATACCTGACTTGCACAGTGAGCCAGAAGCACAGTTTTGCCTGAGCATTGTTTCCCGGTAAGTACAAAGGGGGATGTAGTGTTTTTTTCCTCCAGGTATGATTTAACATGTTTGACTTCTGATCTTTCAATACTGTACAGAGAAGAGAAGACGTGGCACAAATCTTTCTGCCCTAGTTCATAGTCTGTAACAGCTCTTTTCTTTGAGAAGGAACAATCAATGAGGTTCTTAAGATCCAATTGTAGCTGCTCTCTCAGAGCAGCAGCAAAGTTCAGCCTCATCTCTGGTGTGTAACCCTCCGGATGTTTGCAAACTGTGGTGGTGCTGTACACCAGGGCTTTGTGAGAGGTGACCAAGCTTGGCAGGAAGTGATCTCTGAGTTGAGACAGCCGGTCTGACTGGGCTGGATCATTTCCATTAGCTTTTCCTCCGACTTTTATTTTATGAACGTAGCAAAGACATCTTACTTTATCTCTGTCAGAATGGTCTTTATATGCATAGCGGATGTCATTTTCAAGGGCTGGTGACACAAAAAGCACAAATGAGATCATTTTGTTTTGGTGTATGTAGCAGTCTTGCAATTAAACAAAGACAAGCTGAGTTACCTGACCAAAAATATTTCTGAGCTTTATCATGTGTTATCGTGCCCTCTTGAACACACTGGGCCACAACATCTTGAAAGATTCTCCTGACCTCAGACCAGCTGTTTTCCACACTTGGATTCTTGCTCTGATAATTAGAAATTTAAGACATCAGTTACATGCACATTCTAAAATACATTAACTACAGCAATAATAGAAAAGCAACTCCATACCTGGACAGTGTGAGGTTTCACAAGTTCTGCTGGACTGAGAACAGAACAGAATGAGGGAGGAATGACATTCTCATCTCTCTGGTAGCATCTCTGCAGGACGTCACTCCTGAGGTTCATGTGCTGACAGGCCTGCAGAAGACACTGGAACTCTGAGGCTTCTATCTGCTCTGGTAGACACGCATCTCCATACTGTTCACCAACCAGAGCCTGAAACATGAAACATGACAATTACATTTATATTTAACTGGCAAACACTTTTATCCATTCACACTGAATTAAAGATGTATATTATATTAGATTGTGTGTTTCCTGGGGTTCAAACCCACAACCCAGTGCTTGTGAGCAAATGAACAACATGAAAAACATCCCAGCCAACAATTTTAGGCTGTAACAATGCTGTAAAATGTTTCCATAACATGTCCATTAAGTTAAATATACATACAAATGTTCTTTTTAACATTATAGGAATGTATTTGATTTATTTGTGCAATGCTAAAAAATGTTACCACAAAGAAAAGACTCAGAGAGCTCATCCTGCAGTCAGCCAGCATCTGCAGCCGTCTGCGCTGCGAGGGCCAGATTGTGGGATCTGCTGCTTCATAAGGATCAATGACCTGCAGACAGTCACAGATAAACAAGCACAACGATGATAAAACAGCCAGTTCTGAGGTACCATGTAGTCTGTCACATTAAAATCACCATCTTTGTGTTAGCAGACAAGATCCAAAACGATTAGCCTAAACAACAGCAGATTCTATATAATGTAAACTATATACTGATATGGTCATGAAAGAAATTGACAGCACACAATACAATCTTTGTGTCATTTCCACAATTAAACATTCATGATGTTTTGATTAGTGAGAAGACGGGAGGGTCTGTTAAGTGCTCCAATGAGAGAAACACACATCATTTATTTATGGTTCATCAACTTCAACACAATTACTTGTGGCAAAAAAATCATCTGTTCTTGTTAAACAAAGAAAATAATAAAACTAAAATCTCTGGAGGATAAATTTAATTGGAGGATACAATTAAACAGGTTTTACAGAACACAGATGAAGTGTCAGATGTTTCCTCACCCTGAATTCAACTCCATACGAGCGCCTGCAGTATTCTCTCAGTTTGGGGAATGTGTTTTCTCTAAGTGATCTTCTCTCAGCCACAGAATCTGAAACACAATGAAAAAGACATTTCAGTCATCCAGACATTTACACACGTCAGAACCTCCAGCAGTGTCAAATCTAAAACATTCAGCTACAAGCTCACAAAAATCAAAACTGTCTTTTTTTCAGGTTTTATTGTACATCACATCCAGGTAACTTGTTTTCGGGAAACATTTAAAAACGTTACAGAATTAAAAAATAATGTTTTTAGAACCAAGCAATAATGTTAATACAACGTCTAAACAACTGGATCATTTTGAATATTCCCATTGAACATTTAAACTTTCAAAATACTATTTTTAATGTTTTCATACATTTTTATAACCTAAAATTCGTAGCTGGAAAGTTTTGGGATTGCTCGTGCGAAACAAAATGCTACATTTCTTTCATTAAAAATGCATTGAAAGTTTATACGGTCCTTTAGTAACACCAACATCTTATAAACAAATAACATTTCTATTATAAATGAGCAATATTATAAATAAAAAAAGTTTTGCTGTTTATTCAATAAACTTCATACAACCATTAAAATGTATTTTAAGAGCAGATATAACTTTGGGCTACACACTTAAAATATAACAGAAAGAAACTGTAACACTTACCCTCTGGGTTGGAGCACAAATAAACTTTGACACAAGCCATCCAACTTCTCTTCAGAGTGAAAGTGTGTTAAAATAAAAGTCGGCTCATAAAATGAACATACAGAATCATTTTGTTCTTATTTAAATGTGTGAGGAATCGCTCTTACTGCCCTGCAAGAAGTCTCTCATTTCCCAACAGGAAACATGTCTGTTATTTACAGTTTCTGGAGACCCACCCACTCTTTTAAAAATTAAGCGACAAGAAAGAAGGTGGATTATTCGCCAAAAACACCCCAAAACACACACACTGAAGATTTGACATGACTTTCATACATTTACAAACAGCTACAAAAGTTTACAGAGTACAAACAGAGCTTAAAACTTTCACTGAAAGCGGTTGTTTAACCATCAGAAAAAGGCGTCTGATTTTGACGACATATTTAACTGTATACAACATTTAACAACTTTGTCTCAGTCAAATGAAATATATGCTCAAGGAATGACTTTCACGAGAAACAACAAAACAGAGACACTTTCCCCAATTATTTATTTAACATTTGTACACAATAAATACAAATAATTTTACAGCTAATAATATGCAGAAGAATATGTCTCGTCTGTTCTCTGGTTCTGTCACTGCAGGCGACAGTCAGCTGTTGTTTTTCCATCAGTTCCTCTAGCAGCTCTGAATCACCTTCAAATTAAGAAATGCAAATAAAAACAATTAAAAAAAAAAACAACTAGATTATTTAGCTAATGCTACTGAAGAAAGAGGAAAATGGCTGAGAAAACTGGGAGCATAATAAAAAAAACATTTGTGTTGGTTTTGTAGGTGAGAACAGTTTTTGACACAACGGGCTTTAACCTCCAATCATAAACTTCAAAACAAGTTTGATAACATTCAAAAGATCTCAAAGAGATCAACATGAAAACAGGTTGTGACAGAGGAAAATAGAAACAAGAGGAAGATACTCGAACATCTTCCATTCTTATAAAAGGCTACAGAACAAACATTTTCCAACTATGTCTTATAATGACCCTGTTCTTGCTCAGAATCATGGTACCATTTCACAAAATGGAACTTTTTTCTCTTTTCACTGTCCACATTATAGAATAAACAATTACTCTCTTTCAAACTTTATGGGAAAACTACAATCACACGAGATTAGTAACACAACACCGGCAGCTTTATCACTGAACAAACACAGCAGGAATACAAAAACAAAAGAAATCTTATAAAATAAAGGGGCAGTCCGAGCACTGTAACCTCAGAGACGTGCTGGAACTGACCAACATATGCATGTGGAAAGTATTTTTTGCAAGAATTTTTATGCAGAAAGACAAAAAGAAAGTTCAGAAAACACAGCTGCCTTATGTAGGAAAGAAAAGCACTCAGGACAGCTAACAGTCTGCAAACATCTGCAATAATTCAAACTCTCCAACCCTCTTGTAAAAATGTTCGTTTATCAGTCTTTCTGTCCACACGTGGCGTTTCTGTGCTTGTTAGAGGGACTCGACACACACATATCTGAAATAGTTTCATCACTATTTTTAAAATACTGCCATGACCGCACACACAAAAAATAAAAACATCCCACGTCATCCCGCAGAGCTGATACAATGAGAGATGTTACGCTGGAAAAGCAATGAAACTGATATCTGAATATGAATCTGTATATTTCAATGATTATGTTCCGGCTGAACACACACTTGTACTGTCTCACACGTGCTCTTTTCAGGACTAAATATTAGTGATATGTACAAACACTGATCTTCATACTGTAAAGCTGAGGAAAAGATTTAGCTGTGCAGGTTAGCATGTCGTTCAGATCAACACAACAGCTGAAGAGAAAAAGATCCAGCCTTTCTCTTCTGACCTTCTCCTGCCTTCCTCATCTCCTCCTCTTCCTCTCTTTCCCTAGAAGCTTTTATGTACAGTTGCTTTTCTCCTTGAGATGTCTGTGAGCTGTCACACATGATTGGAACGTTGCTATGACAACAGTAATGTACTGTGCTGTTACACATGAAAGTATGTACATGGTATTCGTTCCTGACCCCTTACAAATGACATCACAGGTGTCCTGGATTCCCCACAATTCCTAGTATTGCATGTTTCGCTCTTCAAAAAGAACATGTAATGCTCACAAAATGCTTGTATTAATGTTCTGCCTGTGTTTTTTGAGGTGTACACTCACACATCAGCCTGTTTCTGCTCATTTAAGGGAACTGAGTGGACTTACAAAGTTGTTGTTTTCTTTGCACAATGAAGAAATTACAAATACAAGGATTAAAGTTTGGCATCAAAGCGCTTTAAGGCACCAAACAGTCCGTTTGCTTTAAGGAAAAGGAGGGGCGATGCCGTCCGGATGCTGTTTTCCTGCCCTTAAGGAAAGAAGGGCGCTCACAGGGTGGGGCTAACGTAAACCCCGCCCCTCCTGAGATGAGTGGGAGGAGTTAGAGGTCAGATAGGGTTGTTCTCTGTCCAGTAGGGCGGCGCTCTACACCAGCGTAATTTCCACCTCTTCGGTTTTCTCCACCTGTCTGCGAGGGTGCTGCTTTGGAGGGGGAGGAGCTGCTCGAACCTACAGACGAAGTACAGTAAAACTTACTGTAATACAATCATTTTTCCATTTAGAAAATCAATTTAGCTTTTTTATGTTCTGTAAAACCTTTTTGTAAAAGAAAATGCAAAACCTGCAAAAAAATTGCAAAATGAAAAAAAATGATGTATATGAGACTGTAGAGCAGGACGTCTGTAAACACAACCAAACAGCACATGTAAAAACTGCAGTAATGTACAGCTGACATACAGGTCTGAGTTTTCCAGGGCCTGATGCATCTGGAGTGAGTCTCGGCGGCTGAGAGAAACCTGGACTCTCTGGACTTAAACTGGAACTGTGATCTGAAGCAAACAGAACACAGAACCGAACTTAAACACACGGGACATACAGATGTTACAGCTGAAGAAGCGCATCGCTGAGAG
>JAZGTK010005799.1:0-21808 GCA_036877625.1 Ambastaia sidthimunki
TATATAATTTTTTTCATTTTCAAATTTTACTTCTCTGTTTTACTATTCTTGGATATTTTTCATTTGTACAGCTGCTTTGCAACAATGTGCCATTGTGAAAAGCGCTTTATAAATAAACTTTAACGAAGTCAGAATGCTGGAGTTCAAATGTGACCCTGGCAGATATTGTACTGGTTAAGCATTTAAAGGGGTTTTGAACATTTCCTCTGACTATGTGAACTGTTTGCACAACATGAATGCGGAGTGCATTATTTTTGCATGTATTGAATGGGTCTTAAAACAGTGGGCCCTGTTAAAGGCTACTGTTAATATTTAAACCTTTACTTTAGACAGAAAGACACACACTTGGCTTTAAAACACTGAGGTAAATTGTAAAAATCATTTATACAGGCTGATGGTACATTTAATGAAGCACAATGTTGTTGGATTTCTAGAAGAACTCAAAGCTAAATGTGGCACCAGAACATTTCTGTAGAGAATCCTGTACATACTTCCACATTTTATATCTGACATTTCACACCTATTATAAAAAAACAATTACCTATCAAATCAATAAGTAAACAGATTCTAACAGCGTCTCACAACACCATCTCTGAACTGTAAAAATGACTGTACGGTTAAATATATGCAAAAAAACAGTCTAATTACAATTCAGTATGCAAATATTGCAATGATGCCAGTCCTGTCTTAAACAATTTTAAACAATGAACAAACTTTCAATGCAAGTTAATGAGAGAAATTAGTCAGTCCTAAAGTAAAAAGGCCTAACAATATCCACAAAATAATTATAGAACAGTGCTCAAATTTTTTATCAGCAGGCCCATCATAAGCATTGTCTAGTATCAAAGTCCAGGCTGAATTCATGATGTGAATTGCTAAGAAATGTGAATCATTTCCTCAGCATCTTTCCTTTTCTAAAATCTGTGTATGGGTAATAACAACAGTGACACTTAACTTACTGAAAGACCAAAGATAAAAGCACAAGAAATGACTGAGTCTCAGAGGTGTACTGGTGCAGAATGCATCACTCATAAACTAATGTAGCTTTTCTGTCATACAAATGCAAACAAACTAAAGATTGACGTCTTTGGCTAGTAATTAAGGGTAATGCGATGAGAAAGAGAGAGAGAGAGAGAGAGAGAGAGAGAGCTCTGTGCTGCTGTAACAACACACTGAATCTCAACCACATGAATAATATACACACAAATGTGACTTGGCTTGAACAGGCTGCTGAAGGCCACAAGCATCAGCGAATCACCAGAGAGAAACATAAAATGACAAAAGCACTAAGTGAAAATGAATATTACACTCTTTATGATTATTATTGCTGAACTCTCTCTGGGTTGTGGTAAGACAGAACAGCTGTCATACAGAACTCAGGATTAAATTTCATATTTCCACAGATTAGCTGTTCACTCGTCTACAGGGTCGACATTTGTAGAAAAGCAACTGTGTGTGACATGATTAAATGAGCCGGGTGACGTTAACCTCAAGATGAGTGACCGTGTGTAACAGCCTCAAATCACACAACATCTCATAAACAATAAACAAACTAATATTTCCTTCACATTGTCACATCTCACAAGCGGCTGTGGAGTTTGTTTGGTCACAGTGACCTCACTGCAGAGCTGCTAACAGTGAAACTATAAGTGCTTGTTCTGTACACGACACCAAATATAAGCTGAAAACAGGAAAGAAATGCTTGACTAAGCAGGACTGATATTTCATGAAGTCTGCTGTTGTTTGATGTATAAAACATGAAGTGCACACTTCTTTAATGTGTCATTGGACTGAAAGGTACAGAAACCCGGAGCGGATGCAGAGTCTCTTTCGCCCATATTTCTCTCTCTCTCTTCAGGAATGAATTTCAGCGGCAGCTGTGCAGCGCTGCTGTGATCACGTTATTGTAACTTGCACTTACAAATCTTTCATCTTCACAAACACACAGCTGAGAGCTTCACTGGGGCACATCTGACCCCAACACACATACAGACACATTTAAAATAAACTGAAGTACTGTGGCAGCAGATAGTAGTTCAGTGGTGTTTTGATCTTTACGTGGTGCTGAATGATTACATTATTCCTGTACAATGCCATTTACATGGTACTCAAAACCACCTCATGGCATCATGGCTGCACCACTTTGCAGATCCAAAAAACTTCAGGACCACACTACTACAATCTGCAAGCGGCAAAGGTACCTTGTCACTTTTTTTGTTAGTTTGTTTAAATGGCAATAGCAGGAACAGGATGTCCTCCATGTTTTTGCATGTTTTAGTCCTAATTTAGTAGTCCTAAGAATCTTGAGTGCCATCTAAATATTAAGTTATGACTTACTTATGAATACTGAGAAGTCTTACCGACAGGAGAAAGTTCAGCCACACTTCCGATATACGGCCCCTCTAGAAACTTGGGTTCACTGTCATTAATGTCTTGGACTTTGATGACAAACTCTGACTCGGGTTCAAGTGGTGCGTCAGTCTGTCGGTCTCTTGCTTGAGCTCGCAAAGTGTAGAAGGTTTTCTCCTCACGGTCCAATCTCTCTGT
Organism: Ambastaia sidthimunki; assembly: GCA_036877625.1. Lineage (NCBI taxonomy): Eukaryota > Metazoa > Chordata > Actinopteri > Cypriniformes > Botiidae > Ambastaia > Ambastaia sidthimunki. The sequence continues at coordinate 2,548 of JAZGTK010005799.1, forward strand.
GGCGTGAATATCCCCAGTGACCTCATCAATGATGAAAACAGTTCCAGCACCCTCCCCAGAGATGGTGTATTTAATAGATCCGTGGCCTTCATCTGAGTCTGAGTGGATCTGTGGAATAAAGCACAGAGCTGCATGAGAAAACACATACCGACGCTTTTCAACAGAGCCACCTGAACAAAAACAGCAGCACTGAAAATGTACACATGCTAAATTGAGTTAGTTGATTCGCTATAACTGTAATGTGTGATTCTGCATAACTGCCGATTTTCTGGCTGTTATCTTCTAAAAAAATCTAGAATTCAGAAAATGATTTCATTTCATGAATGTAAATGTGAACTGAACTGGTCACGCTCACAGGATGTTGACTAGTAAATTCCTCTTCTTGTCATTCAAATTGCGACTAACACAGAACAACCGGAAATAAGGGGAACCTGTGTTGAGTACACATCATTTATACCTCAATCCCCAAATCATTCTCAACTGACATGCCTCTCAAAACATCACGCAATACTGCCAAAACAATTCATTTATTCAATATAATGACATTTGAATATGTATATATATATATGCATTGATTTTGATGATTTTAAACTAAATTCAATTCTGACAGACACAAGTTCAAACAGTAAACATCAGACCTAATCAGTCATGACGTTCAGGTGTGTTAGACGGCTGTCAAAATCTCCTTCTTTGTGAGACACCTTTATAAAAACACTGGTGTGAAGTCACTGACTGACTGCGCAGTGAGACAGTCAGGCAGACACAAATCTTCAACACGAACAGCCTCTGACTCTCTGTGTGTTTCTCTTTCCAAGCTTTCCATGAGATCTCACTCCAGACTCGATGAAGAGTTATTGCTTCTTTCCTGCAAGAATTCTGTATAAGCATGTCTCGAATCATCTGGTCGTATTTCACCTGCCTGTGTGACACATTTCTGCAGTTGACATGCATCTGCTGGGCTTTTGTCTAAAGCGAGGGCAGTTTAATCCCCCAAACAATGCAGCCATGAAACGCTCTCCAAACAATCCAAACAAATGAAAACTAAACTACATGCATTTGTATTGTATTTACAATACTATTCCATTTATTAACATTAGTGCATTATATAACAATCGAACACTAAATAGTCTATGTTCACAGCACGCATTAATCTTTGTTAATGTTGTTGTAATTAGTTTGTGAATGAACTAATCCAGCTTTTGACGTTGCTTCACCGCAGCAGTGTTATGAACTCTACCGTTTAACTTCTGTCTGAGTGACTCTCTCTCCCGCTGTCCCACTGTCTCTCTGTTTTCTGTTATAAAGCTTCTTATGTAGCCAGACAAAATCTTCTAAACAGCAGTGGACAGAGTACAATCACCCTCTCCATCATGGCTGTGTTAAATATTTGATAATGCCTTAATTAAATAGCAGCTTTTATCACGCCCGTGGGGGGTTTCATTAGGTATTTGTCGTAAAACACGGGAACAGTGCAAGCTGGCTTGAAATATTACGTTTCTCTTCCACCTTTATTTCACATTTTCCCTCGGTCGAATAAAACACTTTGAAAATATCCACTTTTATCGTATCGTATCAATATTTCAACAGTAATAAAAAAATACTCTAACAGAAAAAAGAAAACTGCAATATGTGGAGAACTGAGGGATGAGAAATATTTCCTCCGTCTGTTCATGTGATTTTCTGTATTTGATCAAACAGAAGAGAACAAAGTTCTAGAGTCTTTTGTGCAGACGGAAACTGTGTGATCAATCCGTCATCTCAGAAACATATTAAGAGCTTAAAGGGCGGAACTGCTGAGCGTGAGGATTTCTGTACCACAGGTTTCCTCTGACTTTGCTGTTTTTCCTAATGAAATGAGAAGACAGATATACACCAGCTGGACGGACACTCCGCGCTTCTGTAACCTGACAAACAACATGATTGACTGATGGGAGGTGTGGAGCAGGTCTCAGACTGGTCTCAGTCTTTTGCCCTGGGCAGCAACATCTACATAAGGAACACATGATCCTTCAGCCTGAAAAGTAATGAATTCAAGTTATTGGAAGTGTACAGTAAGAGGTACCAGAAAAACCAAATCTGTCTGTCTGTCTGATTGCATTGCAATGATGAAGTGGTTCTAATGATGAAGCGTGTTCTAGAGACCACACGGTTCTGACCCGTCACCTCTTGGGGTCAGTGTGCTAACAAAGCAAACCTGTTAGCTGCTAGTCAGAGTGGAGGAGGTGAACATCTCACATCTGATGAGCGGTCGAGCAAGAGAACCTGATGCAGAAGAACTGTGACAACAGTCACATCAAATGAGACCAACAGGGTCAGAAAGTCAAACCTGACCAATTATTCTGTTAAAACTAATGTTATACCTAAAATACAAGATGTTGTGTTTTGAAACTACTTTAAATTCTGTTTTAATTTCCCCCTGCACTGCAATGTTTTTAAAATATTTGTTTAATAAATGGTTTGTTTTGATTGGATTAAATCTTGTTTTGTTTTTTGCAGTAACACTAACATAATGATAATAATTGTTGGAAAATAATTGGCTGAGCTGAAGGTTGAAACTGTCTGAACGCTGAGTGTTGTGTTTTGACCGATGGGTGGCTGGTTAACATGATTTAGTTAACTGGTAGAGGCTGTTACTGCACCATACACATGACAGATCACTTTGGTTACAATGTCTGACCTGTACACAACTAAAGTCAGATTGTAAAAAATACCTGATGCAGCCCATGTGAACGAGTCTTAAACTCTAAAACAGAAATAAAGTCTAAAATTTCATCATTCTCATGTTCTTCACAGGTTACATCAGTGCAACTCATTAATAAACACAAAGACTTTGTTTTGTCTAAATTCATCTGAATCAATCACATAACACTTCATCAAGATCAAATCTTTAGAATTAATTTATAAAGTGATGTCTTGCAATCAACACACGCATTCTGAACACTTCTGAAATTAAATCCTAAATCCTAATCAAAAAAGATTTTGCATGAACATTTATGATTCACTTTTTAAAATGGAAATTTTTGCTTTTATTAAGTCACTGATGGCAGACGAAACAAATCGCTGAGGAAATAATGATCAAATAATGCTGTTCCTGATTTTAATTCCACCTGCAAGCAAACAACATTGTTCAGGTTCCAGTTCTGAAGATCATCAATACATTTATTTGACACAAATGTGTTGATATGCAGTTTGCAACGTCTAAAGATTTGTCTGAAATTGATGTTTGCTTACACAAAATAAATCATGAAATTTAAAAACATACCATTGAAAAGAAAATGTAAAAAGAACATTTGACTGACAGATCTTTCAATTACATTTCTACATCCAAACACTTCAAAAACTGCCTCTGTGGAATATCAGCACAGCTGTGAGATGAAACAGCAGGTTTTAAATGTGAGATTTATTTTAAAATGTTCTAAAAGTCAATATTTAGTCATTTATGTCTGAGAAAGTAAAGCCCATTTAGTTTATATACATTCTCTCTGTCAACAAAAAAAGTTTGAAGACGCCAAAGCATCAATTATTCAACTGACTATAAAGATCAAATGTAAGTAGGGTGCAGTTTGTACCTGTTACTCAGCGTGAGGGGCAGTGTTACTTAAAGGTGGTGCAGAGTATGTGACCGTATTAAAGTGACAGTACAAACACAGAGTCTGGAGAGACTTTCAAAACTTCTCACAAAACCACACACACACACACTACACTTACATAATCTGAGAGCAGATGAGTGCTGGAAATCTGCTCGGCCAATCAAATGACACCACCTGAAGTAACGGCTATTTAACAAATAATTGTTGTTTGGCCTACATTGGCCTTAAACAAACTTAGAAATAGGAACTAATTACTTGAACTAAGTTAAGCGGCTCGCTCACGCAGTGCCTGCAGGAAACGACGTGAACACGCAGGTTCTTGGCACGGCTGTTATGAACGCAGCCTTCTGCTCATCATCTCAACACTACACGTTCAGATCGGATCAAGCAGTGCTCGCTGCCGGTCTGAGGAAAGACGCTGGCAGCCTTTCAAAGCACAGTGGAAAGCTTTCCACTCTGCTGCGCTGCCCATATGGTGAGATGTTCTCGTCTGCATGTTGCGTGTAAAAATGCTCTTTCCACTGTTCATTTCTTCTGTCCTGCTGCTTCCGAATCCAAACAGAGTTAAAGGCAGTTCTAATATTTGTCGTCTCGAGGTTTACATATGTCTGGACCTCAGTGCCTCGCGCTGAGGTAAGGAAACAGTGTGTCTGTAAGAAAACGGTGTGGCTGTAAGTAAACGGTGTGGCTGTAAGGAAACGGTGTGGCTGTAAGGAAACTGTGTGTCTGTAAGGAAACTGTGTGTCTGTAAGGAAACGGTGTGGCTGTAAGAAAACGGTGTGGCTGTAAGAAAACGGTGTGGCTGTAAGAAAACGGTGTGGCTGTAAGATAACGGTGTGGCTGTAAGGAAACGGTGTGGCTGTAAGGAAACGGTGTGGCTGTAAGGAAACTGTGTGTCTGTAAGGAAACGGTGTGGCTGTAAGAAAACGGTGTGGCTGTAAGAAAACGGTGTGGCTGTAAGAAAACGGTGTGGCTGTAAGGAAACGGTGTGGCTGTAAGGAAACGGTGTGGCTGTAAGGAAACGGTGTGGCTGTAAGGAAACGGTGTGGCTGTAAGAAAACGGTGTGGCTGTAAGAAAACGGTGTGGCTGTAAGAAAACGGTGTGGCTGTAAGAAAACGGTGTGGCTGTAAGGAAACTGTGTGGCTGTAAGGAAACTGTGTGGCTGTAAGAAAACAGTGTGTCTGTAAGGAAACTGTGTGTCTGTAAGGAAACTGTGTGTCTGTAAGGAAACTGTGTGGCTGTAAGGAAACTGTGTGGCTGTAAGGAAACTGTGTGGCTGTAAGGAAACTGTGTGGCTGTAAGGAAACTGTGTGTCTGTAAGGAAACTGTGTGTCTGTAAGGAAACTGTGTGTCTGTAAGGAAACTGTGTGTCTGTAAGGAAACTGTGTGTCTGTAAGGAAACTGTGGGTCTGTAAGGAAACTATGTGGCTTTAAGAAAACTGTGTGTCTGTAAGGAAACTGTGTGTCTGTAAGGAAACTGTGTGGCTTTAAGAAAACAGTGTGACTGCCTTTTTGGCATAAAATACCCTGACTTTGTTTATATTGTTTCACAGAACAGTGACTGGTGTGCAGAATTAACCTTCAGGCTGTCATAAGCCTTCTGGGCTCTGAAAGCCTTGTTCTTGTGACTTTTGTAAACATCATAAGGTCATGTGTAGTATTCCTGGAACAATTCAAGAGGTTTTCCTCCAAAACTATAAAACACCTGCTGAGAAGGAGACGGGTGTCATAAAGCATTATTGACTTTAAAAAAAAAGTTAAACAGCTTTAAAGTTAATGGTTGCAGTTAAAGGTATTAAATTAAAAGATTTAAAAGGCACTTCAGCAGTGAAGTAAGATTCAGCACCTCATGTACAATCTCTGTGATATGAAAGAAAGAACTGTATTAAGTCTCTGTGAGGCTCTTTTTCAAAAGCAACTCATGGTCAAACTTTTCTATTATGCTCATTTTTCAGATCTAAATGACAAAATAAAGTAAATAACAGACAAAAACTATTACAGTTTTTGGCAACAGAACTATTCACACCTGACGTGAACCTGAATTTTAGTTAGGCTCAGCAGAAAGATTCTAGTCACACAAAAACAAATACATTGATTTTGCAATCTGACTTAAATGTAAATAAATGAACTAAACAACCCCAAATGCATAAAAATACATACAAAATGTACATAAAAAGAATCCTTCTTTCACTGTAGGTCTTATTGTCTTATTGCTAATAAGTTTTCACATACATGCACCTTGACAGAGAGCAGCAACAACTCATCAGATCACCCCTCCCTCTCTCACCCTGTCCTTTACATCCACCCACTTCAACATCAGCTGCTGCCTTTAGTCCTGGCACACACACAGTCTATCACTTCATGAGAGAGTTCAGGAGCTTACACACAGCAGAGCCGGGCCTGTGGGACAGTATTATGATGTGACTGTAGATGTGTTAAATCCACAGACATTGTGCTCTACTCTTTATACCCTCACCAACACATCTGCAAGCTGACGTGTGGTCACAGGTGACTGTACTGGCTAGTTTAGAACAGATAAAACGGTAATAAATATGTAAATTGCTGTGATGTGTTTTTTAATACTTAAGTATTTCCAGAGCAAGTAGTTTTTGTTTTGTTTTCAGTAGTTTTTGTTACATTACCAATCACATCAGATCTTCTAAAAGCTGAAACGTACTATGGTATTACGGCCACAAACATCTGAAAATCTTCATAATACTCTACCACTGTCCTTATTCTCACTGGAAACTGTGTTCCCCTCCCTCTCTCCCTCTCTTTGAAAACAAGCTGAAACTGTACTTTTTAAGAGAACCTGGTTTAGAGTGGCCCATGTAGCCCATATAAATCTGAGCCAAACTTGTACTTGATCTGTCCTGGTCAACTAGCCTGACGGTATATGACAACAGTTTTATTTAAATTCACAGCATGTGCATCTTTCTTAGATACAACCTGCTGCTAGAGATCTTTGCATCCTCATGGAAGTCCAAGCAGCTGTAACTGTGCAGATTAAAGATGGTAACAGACGAAACAAACATGACAAAAACATCAGATTTACCTTTCCAACGTACAGAGGCTCCGTCCCAGTGTACTCCTCCACCACGAAAAACTGATTCCAAACCCAACCTCTCTTTACGCGTTCATGAGACATCTGCGATCGCTCTGGAACTTCTGTCTTTATCTCCACACTAGTCCTTATGGTCTGAGCAGACAGCCATCCACAGCAGAGCAGAATCCCTGAAGTGACCATCAGAACCTGAGTTTCTGCTCTCCAGTGAGGAGCCATCTTTAAACACAGACCACCTCTACATGGGGCAAAAGTTTCAAACGTGTTCCAGATGAAGTTCTTCTTCTCGATCTGTTTGAGAAAAGCTCCTTCAGACTGAGGAAGATAAGAGAGACTTCTCTGCTGTTTAACCAATCTAGAAATCCAATGGATTTCTTATCATTTTGTTCAAACTGGAGAGGCCACTGTTTCCTCAAGAGGGCCGTTAAAAGAGATGTTCCGTTTTCCGCTCTGTTGTGTTTCTGAACAGCTCTGTGGACCAGAGTGTGGACCACAGCTGGTCCAATCACAGGATCATTAAAGTGTAATCTCAGTCTGAGGTGAGTTTTACAATGAGCGACAAAACCACAAACATGAAAATGTCAATCCAAGTTGTTCTCTGGCTGAGTCTCAGAAGTTGTTTCATTGTGATCATTCTGCAAGTTCCGTTAGTTAACAGTCAACAGCACCTGTGTTACCTTTCTTTAAAAAAAAAAAGCAATCCAGCATCCTCAAACTTCACAGGAGTAGGATTTATTTAAAGAAGAAGCGTTAGCCTAATTTCCAGTGTGCTAATGGTGTGCGCTCCAGAGGTCAGAGGGTGTAATGACTGACAGAGAGGGTGTCGCTCGCCTCTCTACTTGACCTGCTGGGTCGAGAATTTGATGATGAGTTAGTGGCCTCCAGAAAGTGCAGGTGAGTTCATGCTGACCTCAACGCCGATGGCCTATGAAAAAGAGCAAAGATAATTGGTTAGAGAGGAATGATGTTCTGTCTGCAGCATTAGATCATACGCAAACTGTTGCAATAGGAAGGAAAGGCAATGAATAAATCACATATTCCTGGCTATAAGAATAGAGTTAATCCAGCTTCAGTAAATAATAATGTGTGTTGATTTTTGGTCTCCTGTTGTGGGGATCTTATTGTAAAGGAATACATACATAAATACATCAATCTATGCCACTTTGAATTTGCTCTCCTCTGTGACACAAAGAGGTTTAAAGTCATTCTGGTTTCCTTGATTCTCTCTTGTGTTGTACAAGACTGCTGCTTGGAAATACACTTTCGTTTACGTGATCTACCTGACAAGCATTTCTCAAGGCAGAAATGTTGAACACAGCAAGAATGTGGATAATGTGCTAAAGCCCATGAGCAATGTTTCTGTGTAACGGAGCAGGTGTGGCTGGAAAAGGGAAGAGGGAGGTTTATGCATCATAAACCTCATCCCACAGCATCTGTCTGCCTGCTTGCAGCCCACAGCAGACGTGTACACAGGGGGACATCTGATTTACTGCATGAGGGAACACTAATTGGATAAAAGTATTAATCAATTAATTCAGTCTGTCAAAGCGGCAACTCTAATGCTTAAAACAAACAGTGGTGAAGGTGAAGATAAGCTACGGCCCCACTGTGTATGAGCCACAGGGACACTGGCCAGAGAACTTGATGGAGTCTTTCAGAATAAAAGAAAAGCAATAACATTTAGCTTGGCTGAAATGTCGCAACCTCAGGGCTAAAAGACTGCAGCTTCCTGTAGACACATGAGATCCAAGAAAGCCGTTCAGTGTACTGGTTGTATAACTTCTGCACATATATGTTGAGGGATCAGAGCTGAAGGTTAACATCATCTAAAACATTGCTGTAGAAACATCCCAAAACTTCTCTTACAACTGATCGTCCTGGTAAATGGAGGAAAACTTACAAAGCTAATAGTGAGTGCCCATAGTCTGCAGTTTCATAGATATATGATTCATTTTGAGTAAACAGAATAAGCAAAATGACCATCTTTACAACACAGGTTATAAAATCACATATTTATCAAGCAATATAAAGACAAAATGGTTTCCATGCTTTCTCTGGAATAATCTGACAATAACAAGAGAGATTTAGAGTCCAGAATCCATTTATACCTCATGGCGGAGTGGACAGTTAGCACAGTGTGGATACTTAACTCTAAAAATGCCAACGGGCCATTTAAAAAGTGAAGAATCAACTCAATTTTACACCACAACTCCTTTTAGTATGTCTGATAGAGTTTCTAAAGATAACTACTGACAATTTTCAGACTAGTTTATTAGCCACCCACAGCACAATTAATACTTGATTTGTCTTTGAAGCTAGTTATTTTCCTGGAAACATGGGCTGTTTTTGATGTTAAGGGACTCTGACATTTAGACATATGACATTTAGCTATGCTTCAACTAGCGTCTCAGGTTAAATAGCGGCTTCACATAAGAAATAAGAAAAAATAAATCTAAATGGATACAAACAACTGACCCTTATGTGTACACAAGTGAGGAAGAGTAACACGGCATAAGTACAAAGAGTAACATTTCAGAAAGCCCCCAAACAACCTGCATTATAACTTCAAAACACATGGCTGAATTTCACCAGGTATGCTAATAAACAAAAATCTGTCAATCAAATATAAAAGCATCAAACAGCTGATTTTAACATTGGCTTGATCAAATATTTTCATGTTTCCAATGAGTGTGTAATGCTCTAATATGGAGGAACTTCAAAGAAACACTGCAAACTCCCTCAAAGGACTTCAGAGAAACACTGCAAACTCCTTCAGAGAACTTCAGAGAAACACTGCAAACTCCTTCAGAGAACTTCAGAGAAACACTGCAAACTCCTTCAGAGAACTTCAGAGAAACACTGCAAACTCCCTCGAAGAACTTCAGAGAAACACTGCAAACTCCCTCAGAGAACTTCAGAGAAACACTGCAAACTCCCTCAGAGAACTTCAGAGAAACACTGCAAACTCCCTCAGAGAACTTCAGAGAAACACTGCAAACTCCCTCAGAGAAAAACTGTTTAGGGCAAGTCGAGATTCATCTAAAGTTCTTCTCTTCTTTTCCTCACAAATCCTCCTATTAGGCCTGACCAAATATGAATAATTATGAACAATTTGTATCAAATATTTTTTTTCTCCTGTGAAGTTGTTTGTTTAAAACAAAAAAAGGCTGATTTAACTTCCCCTCAAACTACCCTAGTTAGCTCCTCATTCTGTCCTCTTGAAAATGTCATAATGTCCACACACAGTTTTGCCCTGATGAGGACGGGATTGAGCGAGTTCTTTTTGAGCAGGTCTGAGGAGCATCGACGAGCTGCTTGTTTGAAACTGAGTGACATGGGGCGGTCTGATACAGTTGTAATGCTCCTTTACCGCCCAAAACGCTATTGGCAAGCTGGATGCGCTCATTCGTGACCTATTAGGTTCTAGATTGATTATAAAACATGGCTGCTAGTTCTCATCAGATGGCAGCCAGAGAGCAGAGGCAGCCGGCGACCGCAGACAGACAGTAGACTGATCACTGCGAGTGATGGGCTTCAGGCCAGAGACTCACTCTCTCTCTTTCTCTCTCTCTCTCTCTCTCTCTCTGACAGTCTCCTCTTCACCTGCTTGACATCCATCTGGTTAATGGTTATCAGTGACTGTCTATTAACAGAACAAACAGTGCACTCGTGAGGAGGGTAGAATTTGACTTTAGCGTGTTAGAAATGGAGCTCTGTAGAATAATTCAAAAAGATCAGAAACGTGAAACGGATTAAAATCTGGGATTAAAAAACACAGACGTATATAAAAACAGTATCTGTAAACTAATAGGCTGAGGTTAATAAGCTGAGCTCTCTGTGGGATGTTTTGATGCATCATCCGATTCTACGTCTGCCAAGCACCTCCCCCACCGAGCACACATGAAAGCTCGTATCAAAGCCAATACCAAAAAGTTCTGATGTCTGTGGTTATTGAAATTAACCCAACAACTAGAGTCAAAGCCCAAAGTCCATATGATGTCTAAAAAAACAAACCTCACACAAACTGTGTGTTTATACACACACACACAGGCACACACATATACATACATATACATATATACACACATTGTAGTATATTTCTGTATAAAAACAAATCTTTTCTGTCTTTGGAACAATATGCCTTGATGAACTGTGCTAACTAAACTGTAATGATGGTTTCATGTTTATGATGGCAAACATCTAATTGAATATTAACATGTAACCAATGCTTGACAAAACATTATATTCAAGGTGAATACATAACATGCCGGTGTTCCCAAACACAGCAGCCCAATCCAGAATTACTGGATATTAGTGGCCATCACATTAGTGGCCATCACATGGTTCATCACATTCAGAATTTATGCACATAAACCCAAATATTGAGAAAACAGCATCAATCAGCCAAGAGCACCAAACACCTGGACAGAACTCAACAGCTCCACTGTAGCTTCACTCCTCCATCTGGCTGCGACTCTGAGCTCCAGAGAGCAGCTATTATTGCCCTGGAATGGGCATCTGGCTCCAAGACACGCTGTTTCCTTGGCAAAGTGAAGAGGAGCGTGTTCAAGGGCCGAGGGGGGTGAAAGTGGACTTGATTGGCAGAGCGTGGCTGCTGTAATAGTTTGAGCATACAGAGTAGCTGTAGCGTATGCTGGCTCTCATTAAAGCCTGTGTTTGCTTACCGAAGGTAATGAGAGGAGACATATATTGTCACAGCCTTAAAAAAAGCCGCTTGGCTAATTATGGTAATTGTGGTTTGTGCCCCCCATCCACTCAATTTCCCTGCTGCTCTCTGCAGCTATTACACACAGAGACACTTCACCTGCTCCATCCCCTGTTCACTCTCCCACTCTCTTCTCTTTTCTCTCCCAATTCCTCTCTCTCTCTCCAAAGGCTTTCCCTTCCAGCCAGCCGGACAATTATCCAGTCTCTTATCACATGGTTGACTGGCAGGAGTTAAAGTTCTGACCTGAGATCAGGTGTGGAGAGTGTGGAGACGGACACTGGCAAAGACATCCAGCTGACAGCTGTTTATGGGCTCCTCAGGGCCTCACCGGGGCTGAGGCCTCTGCTTAGCTGGAGCCAACCAGAGGGTCAGCAGGTTACCCCTGCTGGTGACCCCTGCTGGTCACGGGTGTAATAACAGCACTGTGGGCAAAAATTCTGTTTCTATTAACAGCCTTTCAAAAGTAGACGAGTGTTCTGATCTCATCTCACAATCCACCAAAACTCAAACACTGGAGAAATATCAACTACAATATAATGAAATATTTGTGATTTACATGTTTCTTGTGTGACTGACACACTGTTGTTAATGAAGCTGGTTTCTGATTTACAGTGTCTGACTCATGTAAGTCATACAGGAGTACATTGCCAGAACAGAACAGCCTTTTCCTGATAAAACAAAAAGACTCATGCATATGAAACTTATGGAGTGTAACATAGCTGCAAAACAAGAGGAAGAAAGCTTACCTCAAAAGCAACAGCTAACTGAGAACATTTACATAGTAGCTCAAGAGTCAATGTACATAATGTAATTACACAGAGACCAGTACATACAATTATTTGAGTGCAGAACAACAATCAACTGTTGATTGTCCATTTATACAGTTTTTTGTACAGTTTTTGTTTTCTGTGTTTTTGTGTTCTTGCCATCAGGTGATTAGTTCTGTCAGCATGTCATTTCCTGTCCTGAACATGCCCATTAAACAAAGACAGCCCAATGTAGGCAAACCCTGCACTAACCATTGTCCAGCTGTATCAGTTCTCTGCCAAAAACCTGAGAGAGCCTAAATCTGACTGAATTTGACTGAATCTGCCTGAATCTGCCTGACACTTCTCACAGGAAACCTCACCAGAGATCCAGAGACATGGTGCTGTGATTATCATTCCAACACCAGACCTGTACCAGCACCTCAGTGCAGCCCTCCAATGGGCAAAACAGCATGTATTGGAATGCTCCAAAATGTCCTGACATATTATCACAAATCGTAATATGACCACACGAACAAGAACAACGTCATTTTATTTACTATGAAACACGCAGCCACTTAACGTACAACTCCAGTTCTTTGACTGGCATGTAACATATATCATAAGAGCTCATAAGAGAACCGCACGTCTCCGACTGGAAGACAAGCTGTGTTCTGTATGGATGGATCTGAATACTGACAGACAATGAAAATGCTCTTTTACATTGACTGTCATACTTCTGTAGAATTGTTCAAATGTATTACTTTGATCTTTTATCGTAGACTGTTGGATCAGACTCATCTAGATCATTCAGATCATACAGGTACAAAGTCTAAGAGCGTCTTCATTAAAGAAAATCCATTCTGAATCAGTCAGAGCTACACTGAAGCAGTCTTGATGATATAGTAGGAAATCAAATGTACACCTTTTGCAGTGGAAAAAATAAGCCAGTAAAGCCTATTGTGTAGATCCTTTGCAACGGTCAAATCTGAGCTTTTCAATATTCACAGACTGCATCGAGCGTAAACAATCCAATCATGAGGTTCCGTCAGAGGAATCTTCATCAGGACACAACGCATCTCCGCAGTGAGACAACGCCTTATTCTAATATTTCATCATCAATCACCATGTCACTCTGACTCGTCTTAAGGACAGGCCTAACACTGTACCCCTCCCCCATCTGTAACACCGCTATCCCACAATGCAGTTCATCTTCTGCAAGTCAACCAGACAGCTGGACCAGACAGTGAGGAAAAGCTCACTGCAGACTCATATATCCCTGCTGAGAGGGGCAGTCAGCCATAAGCAGCGGTCACTGAAGGCTCACCTTCAGCTGATCAACTCACCACCTCTGGAGGAGATGGAGGGAAAATACCCCCAACCAGGAGACCTGAGACTAGACCAAAGCACATGACTTAAATGAAAGGCCAGGACCTGTTTCCACACGCTGAGAAAAATAAGCCACACAGACCAACAAATGCCGTGATAAACAGTGTAAATCCACTCAGGGGTGAGCGTGAGGCTACTGGTTGGCTACTGGTTAACATCACTTCCTGCTCAAATGACATCATCTGAAAAAGTCATTTCAGAGGTGAAACTACTTAAAGACTGCAATTGTTTTTGTGCGTGAATAATGTGCACTTGTGAATTGTGCCCAATAAGGCCAGAAATGTATGCAACTGTTCAACACATGTATCATTACACAAATCAACAGCCGGACCAATATTGTGAGTCATGAAGAGTCTCTAGGTGTTACTCGTGTCCCATCGAACATTTGTCAACTCCTACAAACATTCTGTCAGGCCCAGCCCATTTCTTACCAGCCCTCCTGGAAACTGCAGGGTAGATGGCGATAACTAGCAACATCTGAAACACAACAACATCCCTAGGAGGTACAGGAAAGAACCAAAAACATGTTATATTATACATATACATATTATACAAGTCTACAAATGATTATAACACCTTCATTTCAAGAAAGTACTTAAGGCCAAACAGCAGGAGATCCAGTGTGATGTGTATCAGTCTGTTCTGACTGTCAGCACCACAAAGAAACATCATTCATATTCAGAGTCCAGCACACGCTCAACATCTGGACCCATTTTCATGACCTTTCCATATGATGAGAAGCCCACACCACACGAAAAAACAACACTGTGAGAATGTCTGACAGAAACATGCCTGGATCACATTTCACCCACAGCTTATAAACAAATGAATAAATAACATTCGTTTAAATGAAATGAAGCCAGTTTTTTAGGTCCATTAAGATGATTTTGTAATTTGACATTATTGTATTGACAATTAAACCCCCCCCACAATTCTTAGTGCTGTAATACAAAAACAAACACATTAAATCTGATTGTCAAAACACATACTGAAGTATTTATACATTAAAATATTAAAAACATTGTACTATAATATATACTGCAGGTGATAAGTACAGTTTTACAGAATGTGATGTGACTCATCATTAAAATGACAAACGCATGTAAAATGTTCATGCTTCTAGAACAGATGTAATTTCTTCTTTTTTTAAATTTTGTGTTTTCTGTTGTCATTTTTTGTTGCCTGGCTGACCTTTGAACACTGTGTGTATTCACACAGACTGAACAGTCTCTCGTTCTCTATGAGGTTGAAGGAGTAGCACTTCAGTCGAATCTGCTACTGACTGACGTCTCCATTACTCTTCTCGTCATTACAATATTGGCTAATAAATTTATTCCGAGGTTTTTCATCGCCCCAGGCAGGAAATATGTAGCCTATCTACTGAGGGAAATGAAGAAATATGTACCAAGGACACTGGACAGAGAACAAGAAATATGTGCAATTTTCATTCGGTGTTTTACCAGAGTTCCTACAAATTGTTAAAAAGAGAAAATCTTTTATTCCACCCATAAAAAACTTAATTATTCAGATAAATTCATTCAGAACTATCATATCATATTGTATCTGACATGAAAATAAACAAACATGATTTTTATGTGCATCTCTAGATACACAAAACATTTATTTAAATACCACAGTTGCGTTTAACCCGCACTGACCTCACTGCACAAACAATGTCATAATTAGCAGCAGTGCAGATAAATGTCTTTAAAGCAAACGAACACCCCATCAACATTGCTGCAACAAACAAACAACATTAAGCAAATATAAACATGTTCTAAAAACTGTCCTCGATTCACAATGTGGTTTTCACTCCGGCTTCTGTTTTAGCTCCAGCACACAGAATGCTAATCACACGCTGTTCCGATGATCTCACTGGTTTGTGTTTGTTAACTTCACATCACAAATACAGTAAGTTACACGTCAGTAAACCCTACAGCGACTAATAAACTCATTTGCAGAATGAGTTGTCCTGCATGCATTCATAATCCACACGCAGCCTGTTGAGAAGAATATTTCCTGTGACTATTAACTGTGAAACGCTTCACGGCAACCACTCTAGAGCACCACCCATAACACCCCAGCATCATCACTGCCATCTAAACATCTAAAGCTCCTTAATGAGTTTGTTTCCATCAGAAAGGTGTGTGAGGTGTATGACAGCGCTGGAAACCGGCTATGACGGTATCTGGTCAAGTGAATAAAAGTGTGTGTAGACTGCTGGAATAAGGCAGCTGAACTGAACTATGGGATAGAGAGTAAAGCTCTCACAGACAGACAGATTGGAAAGAGTAGGACAATGAGAAAATGAAAAATAAAAAGATTAAGGCAGAGAAATCAAGAGGGATTTTTTTACACAAAAAGAACTATTTGATTGTAGCTCAATCTGTGACAGATTATAATGATTGACATAATCATTATATTATATAATGGCTGACATGATCTTCAGAGCAGGTGGCTCTACGGCTGATATCAAGTTGATGTACTGTACATACTGTATCACAGATGACACTCATAAAAGTACGTTAGATTTATAATAAGAGACAAAATCAACAACAGCTTGTTGAACAACAGCCATTTATTTGGCATTGGTGTGTTCATGTCCTTCTACAGTTGCAGCTGCAGTTCAGATGTCAATCAGACCTGAAGAGTCCACAGGTGAAAACATGAGCGAGTAGAGAACAGCTGGGGGCCACAGAGGCAGTGAGGGGCCCCCACACTGACTGACTTCCTTTTCCTTCAGAGTCTGAAGAGAAGCATCAGATCAGATGAGGTTGTAATTACAACTCAAGAGAGGTTGAGATAAAATGACAAATGACATGTTTTCAATCTGCCCACACTGATCAGTAAAAAGTTACCGTTCATCACCACTTTAATTTAATCAATACCTGTTTCTGAGCCCTCCACAATGACCGTTTACAGATAAAGATGGAGAAGTAATGTCGCAGTGTGTAAAGAATCTTTAAAAACAGTATCGAGATTCTAAATTTGCAAGATTTAATCTAGATCTAAGTTTACAGTAATTTTAAACCACTCCTGTAGAAACATCTCAAGAACACGTACAGGTCACATTTCCCTTAAAAATCTGAACAAGAACCATTTCATTACATTGTTCTTTAAGAAAATGAATCCATTGTAGGACCAGTAAGACTTGAGAATTACAGTTTAGAATAATGGAACTCTATATACACGTTTGGTCTGTCCGCGTGTGCAGCTGTCTGCTGCGGTGAACTCATGCTGTAGTTTTAAGATCAGTACAGTCATCGTGAGGTGACACTGTCTGTTCTGCAGTTATGAGGCCGTCTCGTACATTACACACTGATCTGTGTGTGTGCTGCGCGAGAACACGCCTCTCTTGTCGCTCCCTGTCTTCTTCCATTAATCTTTATTGGGTCGAGGTCGCACGCATTACGACGATAGCCGCACAGCCAATGAACACGCTCGAAGGTTTGGCGAGGGCCCTAATTTAATTTCAGCTGGCGGTCTCTCTACACGCAAGCCACCGCTCAGTTCCATATTATATCTCACATCAGATCATTTTAATGAGTGTGTTAGATTGCAGAGCACAAACAATTAGCCAAGCACCAAAGACAACGTGGAGCGAGCTAAAAGGTACAGATTAGCAGCGCTTACGCTCACCTTTCCTCCACACAGCCCTCTAGAAAACTGTCCCTGAGCAGTGGATGATGTTGACGTAACACAAGCAGACATGTCCATGCATTCCGTGTGGAGTTTATCCACCTGCTTATTTCATTTGTTTTTACTTCATGAATGCTAATAGTTTCATTTTCCCCAGATATGAGTTGCGGTTAGTAAAGACTAACTCCAGGAATCGAAAGTCTCTTTTTATATCTCACTCTTGGCTAGCATGTGTTGATTCCCTGGCAGAAAGCAGAACTGCGCTTTGAATATATTAGTAGCACATTCCCAAATGAGCAAACTTAAATCTGCACCAACTGACAGCAGGAAAAATCAATGCTAAACCAAATCATACTGGCCATCCCATGTAAAACACATTTGAAACAGATTTACAGCACTTGCTGTACAAAATGCTCATTGCTGTATAATGTGATCTCTGAACAGAACCGTTCAGATCTTTGGTTATGTTCGTGTGAATGTTCTATAGGTTCTGCCGGTGTGGGTACATGCAGCCTCAGATGCGACGCAGCACTAGATCACACACTGCAAAACGCATCAAATCATTGTTTGTAATGGTGTGTGAAAAGCTGCAGCAGCGTCGCACTGGAGAGAAAGCGAGAGAAACAGCAGGATGCTGAAGAGCAGAAGAGCAGCACTGAGCGTTTATTACAGAGCAATGAGAGCAGTGTGTACTGACCGCTGCTCTCACTACAGCCGTCTGCTCCTGAACAACAGCACCACATTTCTTTAAATAAACAGAACCAAACTTCAAATCCCTCCTTTTCAACTCCTGCTCAGCCACATGCATCATTTTTCATCCCTCAACCGAGTTTCTGAAGATGGACATTTTATCAAGATTAAACGTCATTTCACTGATCAGAAAGAGAAAACTTTCTTTTAAACACTTTAAACACTGGTCTGTACCCTATTCAACTACAGCCACTAGTGAATTTCATTGAAAGCGCTGTGTCTAGTTCAGTCTTACGATATTTCCCAAGGTGAAAATGCTGCGTTGTGGCTCCGTGTATTTGAAAGAGACAGAGTTTAGTCTTGGCCCATTTCTGCAGCAGAAGGCGAGAGATGTGACAGGAATACACAACACAGCACTTGGCAGAAGACAACAGGAATTACAGGTGTGTGTGTTACAGGGCTGGTAATTACTCACAGCACAGGGACTGTCTGTCCTAATGTGCCGGATTTCTCTAGAAACATCACAGCAAACATGAGGCAGCTAATGAGAGTCAGATCTGATATTAACATCGCATGAAAAAGTGCCACAAAACCTTGTGAGTCCCAAATCTAACCTTTAGGGTGAAAGCTTGACAGATTATTTTCATTAGTGCAGAGAGACAGAAAACACACTTTCCACAGCAAAACGCTGTAATTGACAAACACATCAGGCAAATGCTGTTTGCACTGTATTACTGTTGTTTTGCAACGCTACAAATGAGTCTGAGATTTGATGAGGCAGCATGAACTGGATGGAGTCTCTGCAGGCTCTTAAACTGATTTTCCTGTGCCTCACTAAAGCGTCTCTTAACATCTGTTTAAAGTCGATCACAACATTTACACATTTGGCTTTATTCCAAAGCAACTATTTCATATTTACATTATTAAAGATTCACCGAGAATCGAAGCCATTTTTCCTCCATAGCTTGACAATTTGACAGCAGTGAAACTACATATCTAGGTATTTGACTATTGGTTACAACTGACCACTCCCTCACACAGACCAGATGATCTCAGCTCAAAAGGAAAGTTGTTTTAGAGGCCCTATAATATATTTCACAATATTAGGGCTTTAAAGTAATGTCAGGTATTTTTTAAATGTCATTAGCTGAACAGTCAAATAAGCCCAACCCACAGAACAGACTGAATATCTGTCACTTACAGCCAATTTCTTATCCATGACTATGTAAATGTGCATCTGACAAAAGTCCACAGACACGTAAAATGACAGAAATGCTAATGTACTACTTATTCATATCAATCTCAGGTTAAATAAAAAGTAAAACCCATGATAACCTGCTGTCACACAGCTGTCAGAAACATTCCCCTCAACGAGGCTCAAAACAGCAGCTGGGAGGGTTTGGGTGATTTGGG
>JAZGTK010005800.1:0-21808 GCA_036877625.1 Ambastaia sidthimunki
TTGCAGTCTCTCGGGATGTCCCATAGCTGCTGCTGAGAAGATGGCGAAGGTTCAGGAGAAACATCTCACCTGCGACAAGTCCAACCAGACATCAGATCGAGTCTTGAGGTACAGCTTCACCTCTGCATCATGTGCTTAATGAAGAAATTATGTCAGAATACAGATATCATCAAGACGTGATGTTGGAACACTGTGTTTATTAATTCAGTTCTGTTTCATTCAGTTCACATTCACATTTATTTGAATCAAAACCAGTTGTTTAAAGGGAGCTTTAAGACCTTTTTTGTTTACCTTTCCAGTGTTTTAAGCTCCACCTGTCAGGTACAATAAATATCCAGTTTGCTTAACCTTGTTTTTTTGTTGGTTGGTTTCTTTGCCTTGCAGGCCCATGTGCTTCGTGAAACAGCTGGAGATCCCACAGTATGGATACAAAAATAATGTTCCCACCAGCACCTCACGATCCAACCTGGCCAAGGAGCTGGAGAAGTTCTCCAAGTCCAGTTTAGACTACAGCAGCAATATCGATAACCAGCCTCATGTGTACGGCAAGAGGTCCCTCACCCCCAAAAACCACAGCCAAGATACATCACCCAAAGAATATGACGGTACACTTGCCTTTATCAGTCTTGCTTCTGCCGCCTTCTTTCTTCCTAAGGTATGAAGATTTAGAGATAAACCGACCTCAGAAAGATCAGACCTGATCAGACCTCCAGAACTGGTCGCAGGTAGAAGGTATATTAAAATACTAAAATGTTTAGTCTGAAGTTTTGGTCTATGTAGTCAGAATAAAGGTAAGTCTGAATTTTTCACAGCCGGTCGTGAGTTTAGCCTTTTGTTGGAAATCTTGCTGAATGTATTTTGATGTACTGGCTTCTGAAAGGATTAATAACTGAGGTACACAGACTCAACGAAGGGATCCCCAGGATGCAGATAGCTGTAAAAGTCATTGTTTCTCTTTCTTTGAGTTTTTTTGGGTTAGTTCTGGTCTCGATTAATGGACGCACTCACATTTGTGAAGGACTCAAATTAACTGGAACAATCTTCTTTAAAATGGTAGCAGTTGATTTCATGTCCATGCCAGAAATTGTAGAGATTTCCTGTCAGCAGAATTCAGTGGGATATTTTTGGTTTGGTTTTATTAGCTGGGCTGAAAATAACTCATTTTCATTATAACTCATGATCACATCAGGACAGTCTTGATTGCCCTGCAGCAATAATATATGTTATTAAAATCAGAACATGTGCCAGATCTCTGAAATGAAGAGACGTTCTTCTGTGTTAGCTGACCGTGTGTGTGTTTATTTTCTGTGAGTATCTGACCGTGTGTGTGTTTATTTTCTGTGTGTATCTGACCGTGTGTGTGTTTATTTTCTGTGTGTATCTGACCGTGTGTGTGTGTTTATTTTCTGTGTGTATCTGACCGTGTGTGTGTTTATTTTCTGTGAGTATCTGACCGTGTGTGTGTGTTTATTTTCTGTGTGTATCTGACCGTGTGTGTGTTTATTTTCTGTGTGTATCTGACCGTGTGTGTGTTTATTTTCTGTGAGTATCTGACCGTGTGTGTGTTTATTTTCTGTGTGTATCTGACCGTGTGTGTGTGTTTATTTTCTGTGTGTATCTGACCGTGTGTGTGTGTTTCCTCAGCCAAGCGTTACTGTAAGAGCTCGAGTCCGGCCAGCAGCAGTACGAGCAGCAGCAGTCTCAGCTGTGGAAGCAGCGCCAGCAGCACCTGCAGCATGAGCAGTTTTGACTACACACACGACATGGAAGCCGCCCACATGGCCGCCACAGCCATCCTCAACCTGTCCACCCGCTGCCGGGAGACAGACCAGAACCTGAGCGGGAAAAACCCGGAGCTCCTGACACAGGTGAGAGATACACCTGCTGGTTTGTAGCTTTTGGGGGTTAGTGTAAATGTCTGCTGATGTATCTCATGTCTGGCTTCTGTAGATGACGCAGCATTTGTAGTTTGTTCTTACAGCAGTTGTTTAGAATTTAAACTTGTACTCCAGAGTAACAGTTTGAAACAATGTCATGTTTGAGACAGAGATGGCAGTAGAGAGGCAAATGTTCAGCTGAGCTCCAGCTCTGTTCTCCACATCATTGGGTACAAATGAAAGACTGCGACCAGTTACATGTTTTATATCTTTCTTTAAAATGAAAACAAATCTGCTTTCTTTCACTGCAGAAGTCTGATGGTGGAGACGGTGATGAGAGTGGATCCGTGGATCTGAGTCGGGTGGGGGGGTTGAGTGAGGGTGCCGGGGGCACAGTGCTGACCCCTCTACAGCCCATGTCACCCCAGCAGCAGTCTCTGCACAACAGCCACTGCTACCAGATGAACACAGCAGACTGCTGGGATCTGCCTGTGGCCTTCACCAACATCAAACACCTGGACCAGGCCCACAAGGAGGTAAAGTCCCCAAATCATCACTTACAATAGCTGCTGAGCACCTAATCTTCAGCTGGATTTGAGGATTTGACCTCTTGTAATGAAGCACTGAAGAGACCTCTAGTGAAAACTGCCGGTACTGCATGTCTTCACTGGATTGTACAGTGTTGTGCTGTTCTGTCTTCTGTCATGCACTGAATGTTGTTCTGTGTTCTCAGGATGATCTGGACCCGTTTCAGGACCTGCTGGATCATCAGATGAAAGCTGTGAGCTTCTCCAGCCCCAAACACACACACACTCCCTGCAAAGAGAGAGAGAACGAATCTCTCACGTAAGAGCAGCTCCAGTTTCTCCTGCTTTATCAGTTCACAGGATCACTGCATGAGGAAATGAACGCCAGCATGATTGTTAAAGGATGTTATGATTTCCACACGCAGATCAATTTATGTGCCACATTTCTGCTGTGTGTTCTCCTGTATGTTTTAAAATTAAACATTCATGTGAATAAATTAAAATTTAGTCATTAAGGACCATGTGACTTTGATTTGCTATTGCTAGTGAGTTGCAGATGTATTGGGGGCGGGGCATTGTCCTTTTAGAGAGCATTTAATTGGACAAAAATCAGTGTAGGATCATCAATATGTTGAATCTGCATATCTGAGAGAGAAACACTTTAAAATCAACATGCGGACAAAAGCCACAAAACTCTCTTTCTGTGTATTTTAAAGTGATGTTGTGAATGCTGCAATATTCTCATCAGATTATCCGGCTGCCGGTTGGCTGACAGAGACATGCGAGGTGTGATGACGTCTGATTCACAGGAGCTGAAGTAAGTGACATCATCTTGTGTTGACTGCAGTTTCATCAGGAGGTGTGTGAGGTTAAACTCATGTTTCTCTGCTTCAGGTGTCTCACTCCAGCCTGTGACGGCTCTGCTCATATCACAGGCAACTACGCCTCTCACAGAAGGTAAAAACTCACAAATCCACTTCATTCAGTCTTCATAGAAAGGTGCAGTTTTGTCCAGCACTGATGCAGAGCAGTAACTGCTGTGTGGAGCCTTTGGCTTTCTTTAGCTGAATGTGTTTCTTGCTCTGAAAGTTTGTCAGGTTGTCCACGGGCAAAGAAGAGCGGGATTAAAATAATGCACAGTAAGGAAGACAAAGAGGAGCACGAGCCAATCAGGTTATTTTCACTCCTGCGGTTCTCCTGAGTGAGTGTGTGTGTGTTTACTCGTCGTTGCTGTCGTGTGTGACTCACACTGCTGTGTCTGATGTCTTCAGGTGTCCAGTGCCGGGCTGTGACAGTCAGGGTCATGTGACAGGAAGGTACGCGTCTCACCGCAGTGCGTCCGGCTGCCCGCTGACCGTCAAGCGTCACAACGACAGTTATGTGAATGGAGCTTTCAGCTGGAAGTCTGGCAGGACAGACGGCATGTTCTGCCCCACCCCGGGCTGCGACGGCTCGGGTCACGTCAGCGGCAGCTTCCTCACCCACCGCAGGTACATGATCCATCAGACAGAACCAGTGTCTGGCTCTGAAGCAGTAAACATACATTTTGAATCTATTGTCTACATACAATCAAAATTAAAATGCTTCAGTAAATAATTATTAGCCAATAAACTAAAAGCCAACAGGTGTGTAGTAATGTTTCTCTTCTACTGTTGATGATATTAAACATAGCATTGTGTTTGACTGTGGCACGTTTTGTGTCTGTATGTCTGTAGTCTGTCTGGCTGTCCACGTGCCACATCAGCTATGAAGAAGACCAGAATGACAGCGGTTGAAATGCTCACAAGCAAACAGCGAGCGAGCAAAGGTACGTCATTTCCCCTTATTTTATTTTCTGACTGTAATAAGTTCATTATTTAACTGTTCAGTTGGTAGAGTTTTGTGTTAGCAGCAGTTGTGGTCGTGGGTTCAGTCAGTTTTAGGAATTAGTTTTATTTAACTTCAGGGCAAACAGATGTTCCACAGGCAGATTTTTTTTTACTGTGAATTTCTTGGTTTTTCTTTCAGGTGTAGAAAACGATGAGAAGATCAAACAACTGAATGAAGAAATCAAAGACCTGAACGAATCAAACAATCACGTGCAATCAGACATGATCAAATTAAGAACTCAAGTAAGAACGTTTAGTTGTGTCAGCGTTCAGTTGTGTGTTCAGTCACAGAGATGATTTTCTGTCTGCTGTCAGATCACCACCATGGAGACCAGCCTGAAGTCCTCAGAGGAGGAGAACAAGGTCACAGAGCAGCAGAATGACTCGCTGCTACATGAGCTGACCAACCTCAGCCAGTCACTCATCAACAGCCTGGCCAACATCCAGCTGCCTCACACAGTGAGTGCCAGCAATGAGCCTTCAGACAGAGGTTCACTGACACCTCTGGCGTTTTTGCTAATATTTGTTTCCTCTCTGTAGAAACTGATGCCTCTGAAAGATGCCGCTGATAAAAATTCCTGCTGTTTACAGATGCCCCACAGAGTAAGAATTTATTTTCCATAACTTTACTCATCTCCTCACTCTCATTCAGGTTTATTTCGCATTTTCTTCCATGTCTAATGATCCTGATTTTTTCCACAGGAGCAGATGAATGAAAACTTTGACATGTACGTCAACACTTTGACGGACGTGTATCATCAGCAGCAGCATCAGAGCCTGGAGAACAAAACCCTGCTGGAGAACAAAACCCTGCTGGAGAACAAAACCCTGCTGGAGAACAAAACCCTGCTGGAGAAGAAAACGCTGCTGGAGAACAAAACGCTGCTGGAGAACATGAAACTGGCAGTGCAAGGGATCCAGGTGTAACATGCCACAAACACCAGATCAGCTATTGGCCGAGCACTGGGGTCATGTGACCAGAGCCGAGACGCAAAAGCAACTGATGACATGTAAACAGTATGAAAAACTAGATGTTTTATTGTCTTATTTGGGGTTATTTATTATTCTGTTATGCTTTTGAAAAAAATACAGAACTTGTTTGTTGTCTTGCTTTAAGATGATGATTATAAGTGGCAAATGTTTTGAGGAACTCATGTTTTATACATTTTTCATATGACATAATGTGATGCACTGTTTATAGCTGCACATTTTGTGTATATGTATTTATTAATTGTAAACAAAAATCATCCATTATTTTAAATCTGTAAAAGGTTAAATTGAGGGAGTGTAAGACGTCAGTTTTGATCTGAGCTTCTCTTAATGAAAATAATGAGAGCTGTACAGGCCGGTTAGTGGATGTACATGTACAGAAACGTCTTTTGGTTCTGAAATCATATTTATAGGGTCAGTGTCGGCACTCGAATGCAGTTTGTGTAATGTCTAATTTTGCTTTTTTTGTTTTTTTGCATTAAAAGAAAATTAACATTTGTGAATGCAAACATCATGACAGGGAAACTCAAGATATTTCATAACTTTACGAATATTTTCAAATTCTGTTCTCTAAATGTAATGTGGCCGAGTTTGGGCCAATACAGAAAAATGTATGGGACAATCCAAAAATAATAATTAATTTAATGGTAGAAAGATAGAATATCAGCAATATATTAAACAGATTAATCATGTATTTAGATATGAGATGCAAAAGTTTAGGTATATGCAATTTCTTATTCTTACCATAGCAGAAAGAGATGATGAGGGTTTTTACTAAATGTAAAGTATTAAGTTTTATATGAATCTTTTATTACAGTAAAGTTTTACGGTTTAACATTTCACATGCTCAGTTTTGCACAAAGATGCCTTTGTTTCCATGTTTTGGTGTTTTAATTTGTGTGTGTGTGTGTGTGTGTGTTCTCAGTGTGCAGGATATACAGGGTTAACATCACCATGTTTTTTGAGTCATGCAGCACTCATAGATTTTGTCCAAACAATCATGGTTAGATTCATCACATCAATCTAAACTCATGTTACAATGCAACTGTTTTCAGAGAGCTCATGCAAATGGTGATAGTCGTTCTTATTTATTGTTTTATCATCTCCAGACATCTGCTTCTCACATGACATCACAGTTGTGATGCGTGTTTTTCTATGATAGTGACACTTAACACTGATGAATTCATCCTCTCACGACTGATCAGACAGGAAAAGGATTTGAAGCACAATTTTGCTGCTCATTTTTAGTTGGCACATATTGTACAATTTACTTAAAAGATTATCTGTGAATATTTAAATAGAAAACTCTTATCTATGGTGTCAGATGCTTAAATAATATTCTTATTAATAATTGTGAAATCACCAGGTATGAGTTTCCATTTCAAACAGATTTTAATTAATCATTTTTAAACCAGGATTTTTCTATTAAAAAATAAAGGAACAAATCTTTCTAATTGTCTCTTTCTCTTCCTCTATCTTTTCTGTCTTATTTTCAACCACAGGCATGATTTCTGTTAATATGATAATTTTTTTGCTCTAAGTGTTTAACAGGTTACAGTGATATTTAATTTTGATTGATCTTTGTAAATGTTTCTCATGCTCGTGTTGCATCTTATGCTCAATAAAACTTGTGTTGCCACAATAAATATCTTTACTTTTCAATGTACACATGACTACACTTCAACAAACTAAAAGTTGACTAGTTAAGCGTTAAGTTGTAGAATCAGAGTTAATTATTTGATAAATCAGTTGAATGCATCTCTGAATTTACAGAGATGGTGAAACAGAGGCAGTTGTTGGTATTTTCTCAGTTTAAACACACGGTGTCATGAAGTGGTTCATTACTGGCACTGAAACCTCTTTAATGTAATAACTGAACGTTTAATCCTCCCGCGATCTTTCTCTGTGTATCTGTGACTCAGCTTCTCTTTATTGTGGTCGTGGTCTTTCTGTATTTAAACCTGAATAATAGAAACAGTTGTAAAGTAGAAGCGCTTTAATAAAGTAGCTGTAAAATAGTAAAAGAATAAAGTTTTAGATTGAGGAGAGCGTCACCTGTAGAGACTCACTATTCAACATCAAATGAGTGTTTGTCTTCTCTTATGAAACACTGATGTGGATTCGTGTTTTTAGAGTACATCACTTATTAAATCACACTCCAGTCTTAATGCAGTTGTGTTGTGGTGATTATTAATATGGTTGATTATGTTGATTTATTTAGATGCCAGTAACATTTAATTCTGTGATGAGAGCTGATTCCTAAAAGTGGCCTCATGGATAAGACTGTATTGTGTCAGAAGACAGAAGTAGAAATGGGATGTTACATTAATGTCAAAGACAGGCAGAACAAACAAGAGGAAGCCAGTGTTTGTTGTATAACAGGGCCATTCGACTCCCATCCTATAGTGAATATGTCCTCCAGTGTTTAATCACCCCAATCAAACACACCTGCCTGTGATTTAAGTCATCCTCGAGCTCTTGATTAGAGTGTTTCATTAGAGCTGGAACTGAACTGTGGAAATGAACTTCCAGGATGTGGTGTGATTTATCATCACAGACAGAACTGTTATGAATCATTTGGATTCTATAGCACAGACACTATTTACATTCTACACTACAGATACTCATTTTATTCTCTCTTTAAGCTTAATGAAAGCACTCAGAGTCTCACAGGCAAGTTTGGTTGCCGACTACATGAAGTGTTATGACTTATAACCCCTGACAGTCGTATATTTTGTATTTACGTATGTATTGAAATAACTGTGTGGACAAAATAAAGAATGAAGCACCATTTGCTTGTTTACTAGCCTTCCTGTTTTAATTGTAAGTTTTGGAACACGGAAGGACAGAAAAGGGTAAATAGATTAAACCCGCAGTGAAATATCGGTCAAATCAGTAATACAGAGCAGTTTTAATGTGAGATTACAGGCAGGTTAACAGCAGGACATCATCATTTAAGTAACACTGGAAGCGCGTAGCTGAACGTCTATTTGAACGCTGTGCGTCATGACGCCGGAAGTTGAGGAGGCGTCGGGCGGAAGTAGGTACGTGGCCGCTTCAGCTGACATTCTGCATGATGGCGACGGAGGTTCAGAGCGGCGACCTCAGCAGTGCGAATTCAAGCCGGCTCGAAGTTTCTATCGACGGATTGACTTTGAGCCCCGACTCGGAAGGCGAGGCGGATGCGGCGGAGGCGCCGGCGGACGTGTGTGCGGATCAGAGCGGCTGCACTGTGGAGAGGAAATGGGGCTTTTCTTTAGTGGAGCTCTACGGGCTGGCGCTGAAATTCTTCAAAGGTCTCATATCTGTAATATTACAGCTGATGTAACACAGGGACGCGTTTGACATGGTTGTGTGTTTATGGGCTGCACAGACGGATCTCTGACTGTTAGCTGTGTTGTGTAGATGTAGTGCACTTGTAGTCTTGTTAGGGAACTTTTATTAGTCCCTCTGCTTGCGGAAAGCTTTTGGTTTCAGTAGATCTCTGTAGACTGTGACAGGACGTCTGTTTTGTATGAATAATGGCCTCTAGAGGTCTTGATTCTGTCAGCACTGCATCACTACACATCATGTTTGCAGGAGTAATTTTGATCATTGGCAGGTCATCATGTAATTGTTTTGTAATTAGAATTACACTTAATTGCATTTACCCACAATCTAGTGTAATGAGATCTGACTGTGTGTTTAAATCTGTAATGTTTGTATCTTCCTCTCAGAGAAAGACGGAAAAGCTTTTCATCCAACCTATGAGGATAAACTTCGTCTGGTGGCCCTTCACAAGCAGGTGTTGCAGGGGCCGTATAACCCTGATGCGTCCCCTGAGGTGGGCTTCTTTGACGTGCTGGGAAATGACCGCAGGTAAGAGGGATTCTTTCATCTTTAATCTTACTGAACGTCTCTGCTGTTATTCAGAATTTACAGTGAGGTTGTTAGTGAATGCCGGGAGATCACATGTTTTGAAGTATGTAATGTTTTAGAGGGTTTAACGCGGTGGTCTCTTGCAGGAGAGAATGGGCGTCGTTGGGGAACATGGAGAAGGACGAGGCCATGCTGGAGTTTGTGAAGCTGTTGGATAAATGCTGCACTTTATTCGCTCCTTTCATCACATCGCATAAGATTGAAAAGGAGGAGCAGGAGAGGAGGAGGTCAGCAGATCAGATGATTCTTCATTGATTCTGTGTCCTCAGTGAGAATTATTGATTTACTGTTTTAACCTCACTGAGAAGGAGGGAGGAGGAGGAGCGGCGGCGCAGAGAGGAAGAGGAGCGTGAGCGACGGCGTCAGGAGGAGGAGAAACTGAGACGTGAGGAGCAGGAGAGGCTGAGGAGAGAGGAAGAGCAGAGGAGACAGATGGAGGAAGAAAGACTCCGTGTGGAGCAGCAGAAGTGAGTGAGAAGTGACTGACGCACACTCAGAATTGATGCGCTGCATTTAACCCACATGCGTTAAACACGCACAATAAAAAACAATGCAGCTCTGCATGTTTGCATTTTTACTTGACTGTGTACATTATTTATTCATTTTGAATTCTCTGTCTGGCGTGTCAGGCAGCAGATCATGGCTGCATTGAATGCACAGACAGCAGTGCAGTTCCAGCAGTATGCGGCGCAGCAGTATCCTGACAGTGTGGAGCAGCAGCTCATCCTGATCCGGCAGCTGCAGGAGCAGCACTATCAGCAGTACATGCAGCAGCTGTATCAGGTGCAGCTGGCGCAGCAGCAGGTGAGAGATTCACATGTTTGAGGTTGTAACACGCCTGACATGCGCTGCATTTCATGCAGTCAGAGACCGTTTGTTCCTGCTTGATGTCTTTGATTGTAATAATACTACGATTATTATTACTGGTTTTATTGGTGTCATGAAACTGTGTTCAGTTCAATTCACTTTGCTGCCATATTTATTAGACATCATGCATCAAGTTTTCACGTTGAGTTTGTGCTTTTTTCCAAGATGATGACTGGAAGTTTTGTCCAGTTAAACAGTGTGTTTTAGAAACTGTTCCACACTGTCCTCCTTTGGCAGGCTGCACTGCAGAAACAGCAGGAAGATGCTATAGTTCTGTCCACATTAGAGGCCAGTGAGGTGTCATCGCCCCCTGCTAGAGAGGAGACCCCCATACTGAACGGCCAGGCGGAGTCCACAACTGACAGCTTAGAGCGAGAGGCTGACCTGGATCCTGCAGATGAGGTTACTGAGAACGGACCTGCTGGTGCGTGTAGAACATCAGACCCTAAACTTCTGCACATTCAGTAGCATCTTTAAAACACTTTTGTGATTCTTATTTCTGTCTTGCAGACTCTCCGCCTGTGATATCAGCTCCTTCCATGTGGACGCGACCTCAGATTAAAGACTTTAAAGAGAAGATTCGTCAGGATGTGGACTCTGTGATCACTGTGGGTCGGGGGGAGGTGGTGACCGTCAGGGTCCCCACTCACGAGGAGGGCTCGTATCTCTTCTGGGAGTTTGCCACTGACTATTATGACATTGGGTTTGGAGTCTTCTTTGAATGGACTGACACTACGAATGCATCAGTCAGCGTGCATGTCAGCGAGTCTAGTGATGAAGACGAGGACGAAGAGGGTGAGGAAGATTTTAGTGTTGTGTGTATAGGTTACATTTAATACATTTAATTTACATTATCGCTCTCAACCAATAAAATTTACATCCATTTAAATCTCAAGCGTTCAGTATGTGTGTGTACTCGAACCCATGAGCTTTGTGCTGCAAACACAATACTCTACAAACTGAGCTACAGTAACCGTGAACTCTTTAGATCAAGTGTCTTATGAAATGATTGATTAATGTGTGTTAACTCTGCTCTCTCTCTTCCCCTCAGGTGAGGTGCAGTCAGAGGAGAAGGCTAAGAAAGAGGCTGGGAAACCGCAGGTGGATGAGATCGTGCCGGTGTACCGGCGAGACTGTCATGAGGAGGTGTATGCTGGGAGTCACCAGTATCCCGGCCGTGGTATATACCTGCTGAAGTTTGACAACTCCTACTCCCTCTGGAGGGCTAAAACTGTCTACTACAGAGTGTACTACACCAGATAAGCCTGGAGGCAAGACTGTGGGACAGGAGTGTGTGTGTAGAGAGCAGTAGGAAGGAAAGAAAAATAAATATACAGGATGTGCCCTACTGGGGGGAGGGATGAAGAGATTTGACATGAGACTGCTTGTGTTTCAGTGTGCAAACCTCATGAGTGTCTGTCATACTGTTTGAGTCCAGCAGGAAATGGGCCACATACTTCCATCAGTGTCCATCTTCTGATTTCATCTATATTCAATCTCTCCTCGTATCAGCACACAGAACAGAAGTACATCAGTGTGTCCTGCTCAAGGGCCGCCGTATAAAACAGACTTTTCTCATGATGGATGAAATTTATGTTGATTACATGATGGAATAAGATTTTGCAGAGTTTTCTAAAACGGATGGATTGTGTCTAAAACATGTAATAATTATTTATTAATCTCTGTGGTGGGGTCATTTGTGTCTGTTTGTCATGTAATATCTCATCTCAAGATCATTTAAATTTCTGCTTTCAGAGCTAAAGTTGTGTGTTCTTTTAGTGTTTTTGTTGTTTTCACAGGTTTGGCAGTATTGATTTATAATGTTTCGCTGTGAACTGCATGTTCTTGCCTTTTCAGTTTCATCTTTTCTTTGTGGATTCTGAACGCATGCAGTTACAAACCACCGCGTCAGAACTTTAAATGTTTTGGTTGATTTATATTTGTTACACTTATATTTGATCAAGCATCTCTTCTGCTCACTTCTGATGATAGTTATTGAAGTGTTTGTATAACTGATTAAGACTAACTAACTAACTATCCACTTGTGCTGTTATTTATTGGACAGTTCAGTGCTCTGAAGACGTCTGCAGTTACTGATAATTCACTGATTGTTTTTTTACTCGTCTTGCTTTAAAACATTTTCACTTCATCTTGAGAAACGCAACAGGCTGGATTCTGGACTCATCACTGGCTGGTCATGATTGTATGAGTTGCAGATCACTGCTGTTTAACTGTGATCAGGAATAGTTCATAAACAAACGCAGATGCTGTTTGGTGAATGAAGCAGGTGTCTGTTATTTGAGTGTTCAAGAGCTGTGATGATTCAGTGTTCATAAAGACTGTCATGCTAATGCTGTCCAAAACAACATTGTCACGTACAGTTTATTGGTTATAGTTACTGGTTCTTTTATATATTTTAGCTGCTGATCTGCCTTCGTACAGTGAAAAGAAACACAGAGAACAATAGCAAACAAGAACAATAGAAGAATTTATATGAACTTTCTTTTCTGATAAAGGCATGAAGTGTTTTTGTGTTGATCTGTTCACATGAGGATGAGAGTCTGTGTGTATCTGATGATTAAACTTCATTTCCTCTTTATGTTCCATCTGATTCTTCTGAACCAAAACAGCAAACAAAACTACATCAGCCATGTGACAGGATCAGACTAAAAATATACTGTAATATACTGTATATGCGGGTGTAGACAAATATGTAGTCTGTAAAACAATCATTATTTTTGGCATTTCAAATATAATTGATTTTGTAATGCATGAAAGTTAAAAGTCAATTACTCAGATCAAAAGTATTTATTCTTGTGTGTGTGTAATGGTGTGGATAGCTAACAGTTTATATTGGTTGTTAGTTCATTTTAATGGTAGAAAAGCTAACAGGTTTTGCTAGTTTGATTTAAACAGAATATCAAAAGAACACTTGTGTCATTAAAACTCTTTATTGATATTTGGTCAGTACATGAGAAGAAATGAAATTAACTGAAAATTTTAACAAGACAACAAAACTACACAAACAAAAGTGTTTCCTCGTCATGTACAAGAACAAAAATATTCACCATCAGGAAACTAAGAACCACCGACTTCAGAACCTCAAGAACTGAACTGAGCGCATGACGCATTACACAGCTGAAGAACGTCTGGATTTCAGAACCAGCTGTTATTTCAACAGACTCTGAAGAGCAAAGATGGTTAAAAAACATACAAACTTATTTCAAAGCTGCTCATTGTTTAAACTTAATCAGATGCACTAGAATGGGTTATGATGGGAGGAAGAATAAAAAAAGCATTTGACCATTTCTAACAAGAATTAACTGGCATGAAGTGTGACGTTCTTGTTTGTCATGAGTTACTTACAAAAATGAAACACTGACATTTTTAGAAACACATGAAATGTTATAAAACAGAAGCCGTGGAGGTTTTGGCAGCAAGAGCTGCTGCGCTGGAGTTCAGGCCGTTCTGACGCTGTGCCGCATTCCCGCAGTTCTGCTGCCTTTGGAAGCAGCAGCGGCCTCATGCGAGTCAGCAATGGAGTCTGTAGGTGAGTCCACGCTCTCATAACCTGCACGCAGCTGAGTCACGTACCCTTCACCGCCCCTCCGGCTCACTGTGTCTTCTGAGTGGTTGGACAGTTTTGACATGCCACAGTGGGTGGGGCTGGAAACAGAGGGGGACGGTGGGTAATCTTCATCTGTGCTGCTCGCTGCCCTATACGGACTGGATGCCCCGGACACACCCCTCTGAGACGGGTTGTGAATGGAGGGTCCGTTGGACCCTTTTACGCAGTCTTTCCTCACCACTGATCTAGAGGCGTTTGCTTCTGCACTCTGATTGGATGGTTCAGAGGCAGCTGAAGTTCTGCTCGGACCGGCTCCGCTAAAAGTTCCTTGAGCCTGAGACATCTGCTGTCTGGTCTCCCTCAACTGCTGCTGAAGAACCAAGATGGTGCTCTGCATGCCCTCCAACTCCTCATCCAGCTGAATGATAAAGTCATTGAGTTCTGGACCACAAAACAGGTAAAAGGACAAAGAGTGAGATGTTTGTTTTCTGAACACTGAAACAAAGAAAGATGAGTGACAGCTGCTGTGACAGTGTGACATCACAAAGCAGATGGACGATCTGGGAGATTTCTGCTCACCATCCTGGCTGCTCTTGAGCTCTTCACTGTACTTCTTCTGCAGAGCGAGCTCAGCCTCCAGCTGGGCGATGCGTCCCTGAGACTGCTGCCGGCCCAACTCCTGGTTTTCCTGGATCAGCATGCGACATTTGGCCATCAGCTTCTTTCCGGTCTGGCTGCAAGGAAAACGAGGCTAACATCACATCATGAACACGGCCACAGGGTCAACAAGTGGCCAATGCATTTACAAAAAATCAGAAATAATGTCATGAATCCTCCAATGGCCACGCTGTAAACTTTGTTGAGCAATAACAAACCAAGAAACATAAGTGAGAGTTCCAACAATTCTATGATGAGACGTGTAAACGGTTATTAAACCACAAGTTAAACCAACAAGAACAATACATTTAAAAACATCTAACTTAGTTACAGAGTTGTAAAACCAAATAATTGTTCAAAGCAGAGTTTAACAGGTCTAATAAAAACCAGTTAACAAACTCCAATACTTACCTGTTAAAAATTCTCAGCCTAACTCAAATAAAGTTCATGACAGCATAAAGACAGCATCCACACTGACTTAATATTATTATTACTGTTCTCAATTCTGTACACAATTCACAGTGGGTAATAAAAAACATTTGGGTTTTGGAATTTCCCCCCAGTGTTATCAGTGAGAGATACAATAAACTGCATAACTAACCTACATAACATAACCTAGTTCAACACAGATTATAGTGTCCATAATAATAGTGGCAGTGAGCAAAAACCTGTTTCAACAGAACAACCTTAATTTCATGGTTCATCACTTAAGCCAGATATAATAGAGTTAGAAACAGAGTGATTTTAAAATGTCCTGGAGTCAATCTGAGCAAGTGTTGAGGAATTTAACTTGCATACATAATATTTAAGAGCATGAGATAAAACATGAAAACTTTCCTGAAATAAACTGACTCATGGCCAGTTTTAAACAGACAAGATGTCCAAAGCCTTGAAATTTCTCTACAACCTCTGGAGCTAAATGTGTCTGAAGAAAAATGAACAACAGAATTCATCAAATAATTCTTACTGGTTAACAAACTGGTTACAGGAAACTAGAAAGTCACCGGAGTTAAAGTACAAACTCATCACACAGACATTTGAACAGCTTGAATAGTTTCCTGTGACACGTTAACATTCAAACGACACTCATGATTGATCGGCTGAAATCATCTGGAACACACTGCTGTAAATGCAAAGACAACGTATGACATTACAAACACAGAGCAGAAAAGTCACACACTGTACCGTATGTCGCACCAGTGAGATGAACAAACGCCAAAGTCTTTGCAGATCAGAAAGTCTGACTCCTCCCCCAAAGTCTGACATCACAAAAGGCTTCTGCCCCAAGGTCACATGACTGGGATTAACTCCTCCCCATTTCATTGCATCACACTACATTCCCGCCTCCCCGCGTTACATTCTACATTCTTAACCAGAGTCTCTACAGTGAAGTTTAAATGGGGGTGATACTCCCGTGCAACACGTTTAGTGCGGCCACGTCATGTTTTAAATGTTCAATCAACGAGCGTTAAACTACAGTTCAATCAGCTCCAAGTCTTTCACAGGTTTTTGTTACAGAAAACGTTCTAACATGGGCTGCTTGGACTGGAAGGGGGGTGTTTCCACGGTGACCCCCTCCTCAGGAACTTCCCGCTTCCTTCAGGCTTCTGCGGCGTGAGGGGTGTGTGGACGGAGAGCTGAAACAAAAGTGTCACCTGACAGACTGTTGTTCTGATTTTACATTATGGTGTGTAACAGCAGGACAATACAAAAGAAAAATGTCTTTTGAGTTTTGGCTTTAAAGTCTGAGTCTCTTCCCCACCATTATCTGCACTCCTGCAGAGGAGAAGATGGGGGTGAATCAGGAAAGTCTTGACTTTTTGTTTGGAGGGGGAGTTATTTTAGTTTACCTATCAGGTGTAAATTTCCAGGCACTCAGTTCATTTTGGGCCTGCTCCAGTTTGTCTTTAGTCTGTTCCAGTTCAGCCTTCATTCTGATGAAAAATAAGTTGATGGCTGGGTCCACCGTGGAGGATCTGAGCTGAGCTGCGCTCGGCTGCTGGACTTGCTTCAGGTACTGAATTTGAGTCTGTGGAGTGAGAGAGACATTAGAATCTCTGTGTGTCTGTATACTGTCAGTTAAATGCATGTTATGTCCTGTCTGTAAAAATCCCTAAACTTATAACTGATGTAAACTAGCATCACTAACAGAGCAACTTGAAATCATTGATCATTTACAGCTGCTGACACAATCTTGCAGGTCAAATGCAGTGAGGCTGTCAACCGTAAAACAGCTTTTAGTACAAACAGCCTTTCAGTACAAATGCAACTCCTGCATCTAGTACGTTAAGTTTCACTTCAGTCTTCTGCTGCAGAAATCGCAATACCCACTGCGCTACAGCTATGACATACTGATTATCTTTAATGCAACTGCTCAATGTCTCTGTTCCTCCCGCAACAGCTGGACATAAAGCAGCAGTAAATAAAGATGCAGCTTCACACTGACCGTGCACTCCTGCATTTCCTGCTCCTTCGTTGCAAGTCTCATCACCAGAATGTTTTCTCTGCGTGCAGATTCCTGCTGCTGCAGCTTCTCCTCCGACTGCTTCAGGCCCGTCACATCATCAGCTGCAGTTTCAACACCAGACACATGCATTACTTCACAACATCTCATTTCTTCAGCATCACTCAAGCTCTTCATTATTCAGCTGCTGCAGCTGCAAACTTACCCTTTAAATCTGCATGTTTCGCCTCAAGCATCTGGACATAAGCTTCATGCTGTTTCCATCTGAAACAGAGCAAGAGATACAGACAGACAGTGAGTCCAGTTTAAACACACACACACACACTGAACTCTGACTGCACAACACACACCTGACACACAACTCCTCACGAGTCAAAGTCTTCATGTCAGATTCATTGAGCCGAACCTGTAAACGCACAGAAACAAAGACTTATGAGAGTAAGTCACTGAAAGACTGACTCAGGATCAGATTGTGATCAGATCTCACCTTCTTCTGCAGAGGTGCTTCAGTCATTCTGATCTCTGCGACTCTCTGTCAACAACATGCACTTCTGCAGCTCCTGCAACACCTGCAGGTATCTGAACTGCTGCAGGTATCTGAACTGCTGCAGGTATCTGAACTGCTGCAGGTATCTGAA
This sequence comes from Ambastaia sidthimunki, assembly GCA_036877625.1. Classification (NCBI taxonomy): domain Eukaryota; kingdom Metazoa; phylum Chordata; class Actinopteri; order Cypriniformes; family Botiidae; genus Ambastaia; species Ambastaia sidthimunki. The sequence continues at coordinate 17,375 of JAZGTK010005800.1, forward strand.
CTGCTGCAGGTATCTGAACTGCTGCAGAAATGCAGACCAGCAGGAGAACCAAGCGCTCGTCTCACACAAACCTGTGAAATAATGTCTTTTATTTGTGTGGTTTATTTGAAAGATAAAGATCGTCATGAAGAAACCTGTTCTTCTCCTCACAAAACGAAACTACACTGAAGTGCCTTTATACCCGTTCAGTGCATTTAAGTTTAATAGTAACATCAGAATTGATTGTTTTTATAAATGCAACAGGATCTGAAATGCATCAGAAATGTGATTTGGTGAGTTTGGCATAAACGAGCTGCATATAAACTCATGCAGTTTATTCCTGCGGGAGAACATGACAGATAATAAATAAAACATGAACTCTCATCAGAAAGAACTGGAGGAATAAAACACTCACTAAATATAATACAAAATATAACTCACTAAATATTTGATATCTCTCACAAAATGGCGGAGCAGGAAGAGATTCTGCCTCCTGAAGCTGCTCTCAATAAACACTTACCGACCCGTTTCCCCACAATATCCCCAAATCCCGAATCCCGATCACAACTGCGCGTGTCTCTGTGTATTAATAAAAACTGTGTTTATCTCTCAGATGTAACACAGTCTGTCCAGCACGAGCCGCGCGCGCGACAGCGTCAGTGTTGAGGGGGAGGAGTCATCACCAACATCATCACCATCACCAACAACATCAACACCAACACCATTACCAACACCACCAACACCACCACCAACACCCCCAACACCAACACCAACACAATTACCATCAACAACATCACCACCAACACCATCATCACCAACACCATTACATCAACACGATCACCACCACCATCATCAAACTAATCTGAATAGTGTGTGATTTTGTCTTTAATTTAATATGTTGAGCACATAACTAGTAGCATGAGGCAGTGAATCCAGTTTTTGAGTTTTGCATTGGTTTGGGAAGTGATGCATGTATCATGAGGTTTGTGGAGTTCTTGAACAACCAGCTGGTTGTTTCCACTTTACACTATTATGTGAGATTTACAACTAAATTCACAATCAAATGGCCAAATATATATGACGACACCAACCTGTTGTGTCCATTATTAAATTAACTCTCTTAGTTTTATTCTGTCAGTATCCAATGTTGTTTAAAGTCACAACAATCTAGTGTGAACTCATGAATTCAGCATTTCTACATTTAAATGATAGTCGAGTGTGACGTGTGTTTACTTTGAGCAACAGCAGAGAGCGCCAAACAGCAGCTAATGTAATAAATGTAATACAAGCTTTATAAGATTCATGAAACAATCTCTTATAATTATTTTCCATCAAGTAAAAATAACGAGACTGTAGTGTTTCTTGTTTATTTTCTCTTTCATTTTGGGTTATGTGATTTTTCAGCAGTTATTCTGATGAAATCTGAACTCTAATGAATTTCTCTAATAACTCTTCCTCTAATACTTTTTGGTAGCAACTGACCAAACAGTTCCTGCTCAGCCATACAGACACAAACACATACAGATGAGAGATTTGATGATCAGACTGACTTCATGCTAAAGATGTTAGAGTCCAGATGATCGGTGCTGGTTGGAACTTTTATTAATAGACGGCCCAAAACATGACCCAAGAGGACAGTGAAGAAAAGCTGTTTGTCTGTTTCTCTTACTCGTATTCCGTATGTTTCAGTCAACGTTACGTGTGATGTGAAATCCTCATGTGAGTCATAAAACTTCAGATGTCTCCCGGCCAGCATGTTCAGCATCAGATATAAATGTAAATACTTGAAAACATGACAGTTTAGATGCAGCAGAAACATCAAATGTTTGTTCTTGGTTCTGTCTGCTCATTAAAAAAAGCTTTTATTAGTCGACTTTTTCCAGCTGAGACTGATGGCATGTTTTGGTGTGGCCTACTTTTCCTTCTTAAATTCAGAGCACCAGAGTTTGTTTTCTTCCAGCATGGCTTGTAAAGTAGAGAGAAACTGTTTCTCCAGCCTCTGGAAGTAGAGAAGGAAAATCCCAGCATTTATTTCTCAAGCTCAGCCGCCTCTTACTGTCTCTTACTGTCTGTCTGCTGCTCATTTTCTGACATCATCCTCTGTTTTTCCAGCACCATTCTTAAGGAAATGTGACCTGTTTTCCTGTTTTCTTTTATACACACATCTATTGTTTGTTTGAAATCTCATCCCGTCCTTCATGTGGTTTTGTTATTTACACCTCAAATATCAGGTTTTATTGCTTTCAGTAAGTGCTTGATAGATTTATTTCATCTTCTCCCAGAAATAAACAGACATTGATGGTAAGATGACCTGCCTGCTTGTTTAATTTCCTGTCTTGCTATTTTTTCTTCTCATGATAAACATTTGTCTGTTTCATATTTTAGTTATATTTCAGTCTGAGTCTGCTCTGATAGTTCTTGAATATTAACAGGAGGCGTGACCACCACACTGTTTTAACTTGACTTTAAACGCGTGACTTCATCTTTCTCCAAGTGTTTACCTCTTAATGGTGTTGCCATGGTAACTTGACAATATTGGGATTTGTGTACAAAGGAAACTAGGGAATAAAGGACAGATCAAACTCACCCGCTCTCAAACAGCTTGTCAAACAAATGTAAATATTAGAACTCTGTTTGTTACAGTATAAACCCAATATTAACATCAGCCTGTTGATTCATTTCTCAAAGAACATCTGACTACATAATAGTTTCACGTCCAGAAATAATAAAGTCGACTCGATCAGAAACGTCAGCAGGTTCATCTGACACACTCAGATGCAGTTAAAGACAACTGATGGTTTTGGAAATCAAATAAGATATTAAGAACTCTTGTAATGGGATGTAAGATCTCATTATGTAATCAATCATCACTCAAATAAAAAACAAAGACTGTAGAATGAGACATTTAAGATAAGAGAGACAGAATAAGGAAATTAAATTGTTAACAAAAGCCAATGCAGAATTCTTTAACATTACATATGTTTTATAATTCAATTGATAAAGCAGCTCGAAGTTTCTCAGAAATTTGAGATTTTTCTCCGAAAAGTTGAGAAAGTGATTCTGATTCAGTCATTTTTGCTTTTGAGTGAGTGTTTATTTATTTCTGCATTTGCATCAAATCCCTTCAACAGACAAACATTTATGTCCCAACAGCTGTATGGATGCAAAGCATAAATCCGTATTGCCAGACTGCCATCTGGGGGTCCAGGACCTCCAGTCTAAAGCCACAGTATGATGTAATGAGTATGATGTAATGTTTGTGCAGTCAGTGTGCTGTTCTCAATCTTCCTCAGTCCATGTGTTCATTTTCATTGAGCGCTGCGCACTGGAAAAGCTCACTTCAGAGAATTCACCCTAAAAACAGACAACAGCCGTTTGTATGGATGTCATGTCCACTAACATTAGAAACGTCTGATGTGGAATCAGATGGCAAGCAACCAGATAAAAAAAATGATTTAAAATAATAATAATAAAAACATGCTCTGGCACAGGCAGCAGTTCCCGTCACATGGAGACGTCTGTGGTTACACCCAAACACAATAACAATGTGAGTTTTGTGAGACGGGTGGAGCTCGGTGTTTTTTTGGCCTCATATGTCCAGCACATGAACAGATGATTATGTAACTCAGTGTCAATGAGCTGCTGGAGTAATTACTGAAACTTTTAAACACTCTCTGATAATTGTACAAGAATCCCGCCAAAACACACACACATACATGAATGTGTTGAATCATGACACTAATGATGTGATTTGCAGAGCCCCAGGAACACTGTTGGCTCTGAGCTCCAGGCTGAACTTCAGAACTATGGGTTCTTACTCTCTCTGCATGTTTACATCTGATCTGCTGAGTTATGACAGGTTTTCATGTGGCAGTGAGGAGAATCTGGCAGGTTCTTAGCAAGGAAACTGAAATGCAAGAGGGAGCAACTCCAGATATTGTGTCATGTCTCAGGTGTTCCAGGAGCTGAAGAACCTGGGAGTCATTTTCCATTGAGGAGTGTTTGTAACGCAGGTAGCAACACAGTGAAAAGGTTAAACAGTGAACATTACACACTACACATGGTCTCTATCCATATGTGTGTTTTGTCTCTGTTTAATAACCGTGCATTTTTCTGTCATGAGGCTCTTAAACGATTCCATTTGTTCCAAAAATGTTGCATTAAAGTTTAGCATTACGTACAAAACCAGTATGTTAAATAAACTTCTGCATTTTATTTTATCCTATTATTTTTAAGTCATGGTACTATTTCTTGAGAACAAGCCACGAATGAATATGACCATTTCAAAAACTCACACAAAGCCATTTGTACATCTGCTCTCTGTTCATATTGTACAATCTTACAGCTTTGTGTTATATTTTATGATGTCTTGTACGTGTTACAGTACATCTGATTTGTGATGTAATACAGTTCTTTAAGTTGAGTCAAGCTGTCTCATCAACAATGTTTCAGTGT
>JAZGTK010005801.1:0-11830 GCA_036877625.1 Ambastaia sidthimunki
AGGCAAGAAATCCCACTTATTAAACCTGACAGGGCACACCTGTGAAGTGAAAACCATTTCAGGTGACTACCTCTTGAAGCTCATCAAGAGAATGCCAAGAGTGCGCAAAGCAGTATTCAAAGCAAAAGGTGGCTACTTTGAAGAACCTAGAATATGACATATTTTCAATTGTTTCACGCTTTTTTGTTATGTATACAATTCCACATGTGTTAATTCATAGTTTTGATGCCTTCAGTGTGAATCTACAATTTTCATAGTCATGAAAATAAAGAAAACTCTTTGAATGAGAAGGTGTGTCCAAACTTTTGTCTGTACTGTATATATATTGTATTTGGTATATTACTAACCTGTGTGTATATTACTAACTTGCATAACAGTAACTGGTACTTATACTATGGTGCTGTATGTCCATCGATCTATATACTAGTCTTAAACTGTGTGGATCCACAGACTACATTAATGTTAAGATTCTACATATTCTACACCTTAATCTGACAAATTTCAGTTTCTATCAACTGAAAGATCATCATCTTTCAGTTGAGGTTAGTGTACTCTTCTTTATTTAATGCAAAAGAGTTTAACTTCCAGAAAGCAGGAAAATATTTTTGTGTAAGTGATGTTTGTGTTACTGAGCAGTGCAATGAAAGGACATAACGAGTCCAGAAATAAGCGTGTTACAAGGTGAAATGCATTTTTTCAAGTATTTGCAGTGTTGTCTATCAGTGTAATAGAACATCGGATCAAAACTACCAAGTCAATACATTTCATCCATTGAAGTGTTTTGAGCAGTACCGTTTCTAATTAGAACAGACATTACAAAGTGATTTGTGTCTTTTTCAGCAGTATAACAACACGCAATGAAATTTTACTGAGACAGATCGGTAGGCAAGTTTAAATTAGTAAACCAATATTTTTGAGCAATATTTCAGTGTTGCTAAGAAGTGCAAAGTAAAGAGACGTTTCTAGTTCAAACAAGCGTGTTTGAAAGTGCTGTTGTGCTGCGTAAACCATGAAATGGAAGCGCTTACGGGCGAAGTTAACGCTTTTGTGTAAAACAGCAAAAGAAACTGACAAATCTGATCATAAAAGCGGTTGGCAAATTCAGTTTACGCTTCTATTTAATGCAAAAACTTGAACTTCCAGAAATATTCTTATGTGCAAGTGACTTTTGTGTTACTGAGCAGTGCAGTGAAAGGACGTAACGAGTCAAGGCGAAACAAGCGTGTTATACGGTGAAACGCATTTTTCAAGTATTTGCAGTGTCTATCAGTGCAAATGAGCATCGGTTTAAAGCTAAAGTTAATGCGTTAATCCATTGGTGTTTCTGCGCAGTAGCCAAAAAGGACCTAGTTAGAACAGTCATTACAAAGTGATTTTTGTCTTTTTCAGCAGCATAAGATACGAAATGAAATTTTAGTGAGACAGATTGATTGGCAAGTTCAAATTAGTCTTTAAACAACATTTGAACGTCTAATTAGCAAAACAATATTTTTAGCAGGATTTCAGTGTTGCTAAGCAGTGCAAAGGAAAGAGACGTTTCAAGTTCATACAAATGTGTTTGAAAGTGCAAGACAAATTCAGTTTTCACTATATATTAACTGAAAACATAATCTAAGATCAGCAAGAAACTGTCATGCAGGTGATAGAGTGTTGTTTTGCTGTGCAATTTAGGGAAAACAACGAGCACAGGGAGAAAGTGTTGCTGCATGACTGCAGTTGAAAGAAATTAACAGCTTATAAGAAAAAACAAAACTTGGGAAACGCGTTTCTCAATTGATGACATTGTCGAGCAGGGCAATATAGCAATATAACGAAATAGGGTTGTGTCACCGGAAAGCGTTTTTGTACGAGGTTTAAGTCAGACGAAAAGTGCACTATCGTTTCTAAACTAATTTCTCTCTTGTGTAGCATAGAGCAATAAGGGATTTAGTAAGAAAGGAAATAACGAGTCATGTCGTAAAAAGCGTGTTACATGGTGAAATCCTTTTTTAAGTATTTGCAGCGTCTATCAGTGTTTTATTGATAGACGCCTTTTTTAAGTTTTATTAAGGCAGGCGAAGTTAACTGATTTCTGTAAAACAGCATAAGAAATGGACAAATCTGATCATAAATGCGGTAGGCAAATTAACTTTACGCTTCTATTTAATGCCAAGACTTTAACTTCCAAAATGCAGGAAAATATATTTGTGCAAGTGATTTTTGGGTTACTGAGCAGTGCAATGAAAGGACATAACGGGTCCAGTCGAAACAAGCGAGTTTGCAAGTGATTTTGAGTCAACAGCATGAGTTTTGTCTCTCCGAAAAGAGATTGAAAGAGCAGTATTATTTCGGCAGGCGATAAAACATAACTGCTGAAATAAGATTGCCTCCAAAAACTGATGTCTAATAATTTTGTGCAGATACGCGTAACACAGAATCGAGTAAAGAACATGAGTTTTAAGTCTCTCTGAGAAATTTCTGTTCAGACACAGACCAAAGGGGCAGGATGATCTTGGCCTACCTGCTGACGGCTTGACGCTTCATCTTAAAGCTCATGATCATTCTCTCAATGTTACAATTTGCCAACTGCTGAAAAGATTGTTAACTAAAATGTGGACCCATAAATATTGATATAAGGGGATTATCTTGATATGAGGGCTTCCACACACCACTTTATCATTCAACACTTGTCTGAGGCAGTGGAATTGCCAAATTACAATGTGATGTGGTTCATCAAGATGCTGTGAACTGATGCCTTTAATTTTGTCAGGACAGTAGGGAAGCAAAACAGGTATCTTGTTTGTGTGTGTTTTTGGGGAGTTAGGTACCTGGTTTACTTTCTGTTCTGTCTGGTCCCTATGCAACCTGTGGGAGATTAGAGCTGCAGGACAAAGAGCATTGGACATTGAGGTGGGAGTTGACGTACTGCTGCTTTTCAGCTTATATGCGCCAGTTGAAGTGATTTTTGGCATCTGGTCAATTACATATTGATCCCTAAACTAAAAGCTCGGTGCTCCCTAAGACTCCCCAGGTGTGACCTAAACTTGACCAAACATAGTTGTACCACAAACCTGTAGATAACTTGGGAACCTCTAGATGAATCTTCTTTGATTAATCCTGACCTGTGAAAACATTCTAATATCAAATACTATACAGGCAGGTAGCCTACCCTTTAAGATAGAGTGACCTATTACAAATCAACCTTATACTAATCCTGAGCTGAGTACACAGACCCCACTATTGTAGTCCAGTTATCACCAAACAAAAATGTACATCACCCTGTGACTGAGAATTGAACTCTGACTGTAGTTACTGACGAGCAGTTAAAGCAACACTCTTTAGGAATGTCATTCTCTCCAAGAAGGCTATGTTCACTATATATAGTACACTATAGGTTAAAGTGCTAGACTGGTTCGGTCAGGAATAGGCAAGAGTTCTAATATAGTATTGAAAATACTATATTCACTTGAAGAAGTGAATTCCTGAAGCTCTACTCTCCACCCTCTTGAAAATCCTTTTTGAGTGTTTTTGATTACTTTGAAATCTTATTCCAATCAATATACTTACAAATCATATTCCAATCAATATATATCCACCAAAGTAAAGTATTAAAGTGATTTGAATAAATCTTCATGTTTTTATACTATGACTAATGATTTGATTTAAATGTGTGAATCTGTATTGAAATTGACTTTAGCCAATTTTGACTGGCTCTTTATGTTAGACTTTAAGTAAAACCTTTAATTCACGTCATAACTTTAACCTAACTGCATTTCTATGAGACAGCACATCTTATCATCATGTTTTTAGTCTTTTCCCAAACATGCTATAGCTCTAAATATTTCAACCTTGGAGTAGTGTGTTTGTGTGTCCTCAGTTTATTGTTACAGGCGGTGAATAGCTTTAGAGAGGTGAACAATGTGGAGAAATGATTAATCTTGGAAGATTTGGGATAAAGAAGGGTCTGACCTGTGACCTTATTGGCTCAGACCCCATGCTGAACTAAATGTCCATGTGTGGAAATACTCTTAGTTTATTTTAGGCTTAAACAATCACAATCATGAAGTTTAACATAATGACATAGTTTTATTATCTCTGTTAGACTATTAGAACTTCTGTATTGTATGTGTTAGCAGAGCAGCCTGGGAACTCCATGCTGAGTGTTGAAGCTGACTTCTGCAATTGTAAGGCATCCCTGCATCATGACCACCCAGGAATCGGTCAAGCCAGCGGTTAGCTTCTCGCACATGCAAGACATGACCTGCAAAGACCTCTTCATAAGTGGGACAGGGTGGCTGGGAAAGCTCTCCCACCATCTTGCCTTCCCAGCAATATTCTACGTATCTTGGCTTGCTGGCAGCAGGATGATATTCAACAGATCAGATGAAAGCTTTAGCAGGGCAGCAAGAATGAGACTCTGCAAGATCAGTTTCCTTCGAGTCTCAGCAGTGGAAGGACCCGTCAAATTTACTGAGACACGCACTTTCTAAACTTCTTTTCAGGTGTGTCCACTGGCGTTTTGACACAAGAATAACAGACAAAAGACAAAATAGATGCTGACATGCTCTACAGGTGCCTTAATGTACTTGCAGGTGCATCTGATGCACATCAAGCCATGATGTGGGCCAACATAGCACAGAACATAGCACAAAGCAGCTCATAAGCCAGACGTTGCCTTTAAGAGAGTCATCTTAATACAAATTATAGCCTGGCCAGCCTGTCACCAAAGAAGCAAGGGACCCTTTGTAGTGAGACATACTCATCCCCAAGAAATCCAAGAGAAGCAAGCAGACAACTGACTGCAACCACTTAAAACTACTGTCCTTTAATGACTCTCTGGGGAACAAAGAGATTCACTATACTGAGGGACTCACTTTGTGTTTAATCCAAAAACAGCAGGTGGACAGATCACTAGCTGCTACCATCCCATAACATGCCGCCCCCTTTTGCCAGCCAGAAGGTGGAAAGGCTGAGGACCCTGTATCATCCCTCTGCCAGAGGGGGAGGGTTTACTTCCACCGACCTAAAAATGATGGCCATTACCAAGAGGGCAGAAACCCTCACCAGGTGCCCTAGGAGCTGGTAGAGATGGGATTTTATGAATCTCATGTTCAGCAATAGGCTGACTTTTCCGGCCAGAAAGCTTCAGGAGAGATAAGGGCCCAAATTGGCTTTTATCCTAACTCTTCCCCAGGCACCGCACTGGGGAGCATTTGGGGAGCAGTGGAGCAGTGAGGTCAGTAACTCTGGTATGTGTGAACTCTTGCAATGATGCTAGCCACAGTGTGGCTTTTCTTTGTCCCTGACTGAGCAATTTGAAAAAGTGAAGCTATAGTTTTTTTTGGATTTCCAAGTAGAACATCTTTTAAAGCGGTGGTAGCATGTGTTTGCACTTCCAAAACTGTAGGAAGCTTCTTTTACAGGGATAAGTGCTGGATGCTGCAGAAATGACAGACCAGTGACTGCAGGGATAGCTGCACACAGTTCAAGTCTGAGAACTGTATGTACTGTTGGTCGGGCTAGCTTGGCTTTTCTCAAATCCATGTGACACATTCCATTGTAATCCATTACTTTTAAATATGTGACTGCAGATATGGTCTGAATGGGTGCATCTGAGAAGACATGAGGCTCTATTTCTACTAAGTGAGGAAGGGACATTTTAGTCTAAGTTATTGACTTGACTTGTAATTTATTGACTATTGAATTGAGTAAATTTTGAACTCTTCTAAGTCTTGCAAGTCTTTTCAGCTGGGCATCCCTCAGTTTGCCTTGGGTGGTGATTTGCGCTGTTTACAGTCACCAAAACTCCTCTGCATGTGAATGGCTTGTCAACAATGGAATCCAGTGGTGTGGGGGAAGGTGTCCCTTGTGTTCTGTCTTTTCCTGGAACTTTTAATAGAATTGGCTCTGTTGATAATTTTAATCAGACACTAATTTAGATGAATAATGGTTCTGATGCAGAATATAATTTAGTAGTTTGACTATTTGTAAATTCCTATACTCTTAGCTATTTGTCCATTAGAGACCCCCGGTATACGCTAATCTCACTGTAACATAATTGTCTGTCTGATCTTAGTCTGATCTTTGCTGAATCTGGCCACCCTATGCTTGCTCCAATCTAATAAATTATTTTAGTCTCGATTATGCAACTTGCTAAGTCAGATGATAGACATAAATCTGGAGATCTTGGTTGATCACTCCCTGCTCCATTTAACTATCAGTCTCTGTCTGATTTTATCCTGACATACTTATTTTGTGGAAACATTATATTCCTTCTAATCTACTGGTAAGAATTTCTGAAGAACTTCAGATAAATCAAAATAAACAATTTATTAAGCCAGGCAGAGTAAACTTAAGACATCAGTTATATAATCTGACCTCCTATAATCTAAATGCACTATAAAGTAATTTGGTGAAAAGGATTAGCATAAAACAAAACTAATTTAAGTCATGCAAAGGATATACACGTAGTAATTGTGTGGGGAGCTCTGGTTACAGAATGCCTCCATGGGGCTTTTGCCAAGCCACTTTATATATACAGATATATAAAGATATACTGTATATTTAAGACAAAGAGTCATAAATTCTATGGCCAATTCAGAATTTGGTCTGTTAGGGTTTTCGTGACCTGAAGGGGGATAGTTAACGGGATAGTTAACGCTACATAATTTAGGTCTCCTGGAAAAGACACATCCATAACAGGGGTGTAAGTTAAACTTTTAGAACACACTATATGTCGTAACAGAAATTAGACCTTTTTACCCATCACACCATAACCTTTAAAATGACACCAAACATAAAAATGGAAACATAATGACATCACACTGTTTGTTGTGCATATATATTCAGTGAGTTCCATTGATCAGAACCTAGAGACAGGGGTATCAGTGCCACATGGGGCGAATTAAGGAACCATATCCTGGTTGTTTCATGATGTGTTCCCTTAAATAAACCCAGTACTGATCACTAGACCAGCTCCCTTACAAAGCCAAGACTGCACTGCAAAGGGGGTGAATCAGTGTCTAGCATGATTAAAAGTCAAAGTCAACTTTATTGTCAATTCTGCTATATGTACAAGACACACAGGATTGAAATTCCGTTTCCCTCAGACCCATGGTGTGAGAAACCAACATAACAAGACAAGTAATTAAGCAAAAGAAAAAGTAAAATAAAACACAATACAATAAAATAAGATAAAATACAATACAATATATACACATTTACAGCACGTGAGTGTGTAGATATTTACATTTAGTGCAAAACAAGGGAGAGTAGCATTTGTGAAAGTGGACGTGATTATATTGTAGTGCAACAGAGAGAGTTAGGGTTAGGTAAGGAGGAGAACCATTATTCCAATTCCTTTAATTCCATCAAAGAAGAGTTTGCTTGCCAGTATGTTTGTCAGCCCATCTCGCCTTGTATATATATATAGAGAGCATTTGTTTGATTTGGTGTGTGTGTGTGTGTGTGGTTACAGTTCGGTGACTCTAAAGGCAGAGGGCAGAGAGGGGAGAGAGTTCAGCTTTCTAACAGCCTGGTGGCTGAAGCTGTTCTTCAGTCTTGTGGTTCGGGCCTGGAAATTGCTATGGCAAAAGACTAAAGACACCTTTCAAGGGGTGGGTGGGGTCCCCCACTATGCTGAGTGCTTTCCAGGTTAATTGGGTGTTGTAAATGTCTGTGAGGGAAGGTAATGTGGTACTGATGATCTTTCCCCGCTGTTCCCAAACCACACAGTGATGCAGCTGGTCTGGATAGTTTCAATGGTGCCACAGTAGAATGAGTACATGATGGGTGTCGTGACTCTGGCTCTTTTCAGTTTGCAGAGGAAATAAAGGCATTGGTGTGCTTTCTTAGCCAGAGATGCAGTGTTGGTGGTCCAGGAGAGATCCTTTGTTATGTGCAACTTGGTGCTGCTAACCCTCTCCACAGCAGAATTGTTGATGATCAGAGGAGGGTGCTGGGTGTGTGCTCTCCAAAGATCAACAACAATCTCCTCTGTTTTCTCTATGTTTAGAGAGTGACTATTGTTGGTGCACCATATGGCCAGTTGTTGCATCTCATTTCTCATCACTGTTGTCTCTTGCGATATTATGTCTTGCCATTGTACCAGACTCTGCTTCACTTTACTAGACAGCACGTCTGAAGCCATAAATGGAACATATGGGGAGGTCCTGTTTCTGGAGATGTGGACTTTCATGCGATATTCTACCATGCTTTCAGAGACGTCATTGTTCTTGAACTACAGAAAGCGGAGATGATCTTGATCTTCTCTGTTAATTAAAAAGTAGAACATTTGCTCTATGACTGCAGTAATGCCTATTGGCTCATGCCTAAATCATAGTAAGACTTCTAATAGACTGTTGTTTAGATTTGGGCTCGTTAGCAGCACATTATTCAAAGACATGCCATAAAGCTGGGCACTGGAGTCAAACAATATGCAAATTTGACCAGGCTTGTGTGGGTGATAGACACCAAAGGTGGGTTAGTACCAGCTCTCTTCCTCTGGGTTCACAGGAGGAGCATGCTTGACATGATCATTATCAAAGATCCTATCATAAACACTATGAAGTGCTCTCTCATCTCAGGTTTCTTGGTGAGAGTTAAAACGATTCAGGGATTATTGTTGTTTAGAAGTTATATGTTCTCTCACTGCTCTGACTGCCGCCATACCTTCTGTGGATGATCTTGAACTCTTGGAAGATGCAGTTATCATTGTCCTGATTTCCAGTTGACTCCATGTGGCATTCGAAGTGACCTGTTGTTGCTCCTTAGCTTTCTCTTCAACATCTATCTCAAGTTGCAATGAGCATAATAAATGGATAGTCGTCCTCCTTGTAAGTGCTGTGTTCTGCCCATTGTGATGTTGCTTTTTCACTATTCTGAAAAAAATGAAAATGCTTCAATGTCCACTCAAATGATTTTTTTATTGTATTTTATTATAAAAAAAATGAACTTACAAGCAAAGCTTCTCAGGGGCTTTACAGATTTAAGGATTGGAAACAGACGTGAAAAGCATGCACAATATCTCTTCTGTGCCAAATTGGAAATGACTATTGTGTTTGTGTGCTTGTCGATATGATGCATAATAGTTTTCAAAAGGCAGGATTAAACCTCTTTGTATACTCATGCAGAACAACCCAAACAAGTTTAAAATAAAACACATTGCAGATGCGTCTTATGTTTAAAAAGCTAGATTTATAAAATAACAAGACAAAAACAAAACACTAAAAACATGTGAGATGCCACACAACTCTTCCAGCTCACCACAAAGATCTTTAAAGATCCTCAAAGATGCTAGTAAGCACCTGCAGAGAGTGGTAAAGACTGCTCAGAGGATCATTGGAACACCACTGCCTCTCTGCAGAACATTTACCACTGCAGAGTTCACAGAAGAGCAAGCTCCATTGTTAAAGACCTCACCCAACACAAACTATGTATAATGCATGAGATTCTGGAGTGAAAATCCAGACTGAGGAACAGTTTCTATCCAGCAGCTATCATCACCCCTGATCTTTATTAACTACCTCAACACAGACTTTCACCATACCCTCGTACTAAGTATTCATTTCATACGGCAGGCATTGATGCACACATGTGACTATGCAGACACAACGAAATAATATATTAAAAAACATAGCATGTTTGTGGATATGGCATTAGATGAAAATGCAGTCATGCACAGAGTAATATATTAAAGGAACACACCATACAGTGACAAACAGCACTCAGTAAATGCACTCATGTAACCTAGCTATCACAGTAAATTAAACATCATTAATTTTGTTATATTAAATAATGACCCAGCAGCTAATTATGAATTAAGTTTATTATTAAAGTAAAGAGATTTGTGTTGTTGATGTCCTTTTGAATTATGTAAGTATAAAACGTATGTATTGTTCGTGTAGCTAAAAAGGTTAAATGAACTAACACAATGTTCAATATTTTGGAATTATTTTATGTCGTATAGCAGTAGGTCTGCAAATGGGTGTTCCTGTAGCTCAACTGGTAGAGCATTGTGTTAGCAGCACAAAAGTTGTGGGTTCGATCACAGGGAACACAAGTAGGCTACTGGTAAAAATGTATACCTTGAATTCACTGTAAGTTGCTTTAGATAAAAGCATCTGCCAAATGAATGAATGTAAATGAGCAGACACACACGCATACATGTTAGGTTTCTATGCTTTGTGGGAACTTTTGTTAGACTTTCTTGTATTTGGCAATTGTTGGGCAGCTCGCCGGTGTATTAGAATGTTCCTAATACATAAAGAAAACAAGCCAGACCAAAGTTCAGACCAAAGGAAAAGAATTTATTGAAGGTATAGCCGTCTTCTAGATCCCAAGGTACTGTCTGTGTGACCATACCTTATACCTGAAAAGAAATGGCTATCAAACAAAAAACAGATACTTAGATCTTAGGACCTCTCACTGGAGGTCTTACAATAGCCAGGAAGTATAGATCATTTGAATGTGTAGGCCATTTGATTTACACCTTTACAGATGCAAATGCTGATTACTAAGGCCCAGTTGCAATGTAATACATCAGATGTTGTTTTCATCTGGGGAACACATAATCCTTCATTTTCCATAGACATAATGGCTTTTATACTGGACAAACTATATATTCTATCCCCTACACCTAAATATACTGTAACCCTCACAAAAATGTTTCTGCTTTTATACATTTTCAAAAAACATAATATGTTTAATAATCAACTTCCCTCATGGGGACCGCTGACTGTCCTCACAATGTTGGTGTAAAGAAGAACACACACACATACACAATAGCACAAAAGTGTGTTCCCAAAATAGTTTGAAGTCATTGCATCCTAATGTATTTTCACATTTTATGTGTAAAATTGTAAATAAAAGGCTTTGACACAAAGGAGATTCAAGATGCACAGAAGACGAAGGAAAAGATAATTGTTAAGGTGAGAGAGTGAACAGAGCTGGATTGAATAAAGTATCTGGTCAGTTACCCTCACTGAATGGAGACTGAGCTCCCCTAATATAAAAGCTTTAACAAACATTACCTTTAATGTTAAAGTAAAATAAAGTAAAATGTACGTCTTTTTTTAAATAAAAGGAATGAATTACTGTGTATTCTAGGGTGTAAATCTGTAATATTTAACATGTGTAAGGGTGGTTTCGCTACAGTGGTTCAAGCTGTATGGAATGCCGTATGGATATATTTAACATGTGTAAGGGTGGTTTCGCTACAGTGGTTCAAGCTGTATGGAATTTCGGAATGCCGAAATGACTAGAAAATTGATATTGATATAATTGAGCAAGATATAAAACTGTGTATTTTCTGTCAATTTCCACCCTTCTGCTACTTATACCAACAAAGGAAATAAGCGCAGTTATGATTAGCTAAATGTGGGAGAGCGTTGCTATAATAAATATATTGTCTTGCATTAAGTAGGTTTAAATTATTAACAAAGAATCAAAACTAGTATAGTTGTGAAAGTTTATTAACATTACTAAATGAGGTTATACATGAAATGATTACAATAAACATATCTATAATGGTAAATGATATATGTATACAGTTAATTGGGTGCATTGAGAATGTTACCTTATATCTGAGATATAAAATAAGAGATAGAGAAAACAGGTAAGAAAGAGAGAACAATTGAGGCCTGGAAGCTGGGCTTAGTGGCCTAAACCCCAGAACTCAGGTAAAGAGAAAGAGTGCAAAGAAAAGAGCAAACAGAAAAAGATCCAAGGAAAAGGAAAGCCAAGAAAAAAGAGCATAAATGAAAAAGTGCAAGCAGGAAAAGAGACAGAGCATCTCTTACATTCCCTTTTTATCCTTTCCTTGACCATGTGACTGAAACCAAACCTAAAACAA
>JAZGTK010005802.1:0-21804 GCA_036877625.1 Ambastaia sidthimunki
TCAATTTATGTCGTAGTGGATTAATTTCAAATAAAGATGATATTACTGTAATGTTGTTCTGTCAGACGAGGACTGTTTCCACTTCTCTGCCACTGAACGACCGTGGGCGGTGCCAATGATGTAAATGTAGGTGTTATTATTTTGCTCTGGGGCAGGTCATATAAAAATGAATCTACCTTGTTCACAAATCCAGCCATTTCACATTCATTTTTTTCTGGAAAACAATCACATGGATGCTTCTTTATTGATAAAGAAGGTGTTTCAAGCTATGAAACTTGTAGGATGTATTAATGATACCTATACCTTTTATATGTCAAAAGATAAAGGGAAATTTAATTCTTCATGTCTTTACCCCTTTGAAACTTGTACGTGATGTATACTATGTAGAATCAATGTAGAATCCTACATTAATTCTTTTTTTTTAAATAGAATCAATGAATTCTATTTGAATAGAACATAGGTTTGTAGCCCACTTACAATTTACATCTAACATGTTTATTGCAAATAACTTACTAAATGCTGAAATATTATAAATGTAAATAAAAATTTTTCCTTGCATTTACAATCCTGTGAAAACGGGTGCATCCCTGATCATACCACAATCTGAGATGAACATTGTAACTCTAATTACAGACTGGAGGTTTCTAGTTTGTAACCTCCTGAGATCTAAAAGTCACTAGTGCTGGATTTCCCGCCCTGACTTTGTTTCACAAGCCAACGTCTCATTTGCTTTGATTTTTTTTGCTTTGTTTTAAGCTTCAGCCAAATGGACCAGTTACAAAGAATTCGGGCCACATTTGTGTAGAAAGGGTTATGACCCAGAGTTCCTTCGTTCAAATTTTGTTAATTTATAATGGTAGGAAGTAGACTGTGGGTATGAAAAACAGAGTTTCTGCTGAAGTGCAAGGGTTTGAAGGCGGGTAGGATACGCAACCATTTAACCCCCCCAGTGTTACTCTTTTCTCCATAGAGACTGTTCAAAAATCCCCCCAAGGTCTCTGCTTCTCTTTGATGCTTGGGAAAATCATGACTTTCTCAGCCTTCTGTTTATCATTGTTTTAAGGAAACACATGATTATACCAATATCCTCAATTATGCATTTTTATATGAAATTCTGTGCAATCATGTGGTTTTGTTCTATTACTGATGGTGGTGCTAACAATAGCCAGCATCACCATTGCGTTTACATTGTTGTTATGATTAGATCTGAACATACCTCAGCATTTAACTCATCCTGTGATTGAACTTAATTTTCCCTCTTAGCCGATAATAAAATGGGCAAATAAATACCACATAGAGGGAGTGACCTAATCCATAACTACAAGCCAGAATATCAAAGAGACTTTCTTGACTTGACCACCCCACCCTAGCAATCAATCCTCCAACACCTAGCAACTAGCATAACATATAACCCTAGCATAGCACATTGCACAAAGTTAGTTTATTCCTTAACACACATATTCAGATTGGGTGGGGTCATTCTTAAGAAACTAGTCTCATTTACTGAATGTGATAATTCACACAAGAAGAGTTTTACAAACTATTCACACAGATATCTATGCAGTGTTGATGTATAATTATTAAATATTACTCATCCTAGCCCTTGTAACTAACCTTCATTTTACAAGCAATGATTGATAAAGCCATTCTGATATCAGTATGATGAATGCATATTTACAACGTAAGAAAGTTTGGGTCAGCAAAAACAGAGACAGTGAAGATTAAAAAGGTAGCTTACAGGGGCCAAAGAGCAAGAGGTTAGTCCATATTAATCTATTAACTGCATGGATTGCAGGGATGCCTCTGGACATTTATATAAACAAACATCATTATAAATAGATTTTAGACATTCCATATAATTCTGAGGTTTGCTGCTCTCCTAGGATGTTGAGGAAGATGGTGGATGTACAATTCTTAAAATGGTAAAAATACAACCATATCTGATTAACATATCAGAAAGATCCTTGAGTTGGTTCTATAGGTTTCCACAGCCAATGTGATCTGTTAAATCTTGTAAGTTAAGTTAACGTTAAGTTCATTGTTTAACTGAATGTCTGCGGGCATTCAAACATCAAGCCAATCAGAGATTGCCTTCTTAGGGTTAACACTGTATAATAATATTTAATGCAGTTATAATACAATTCTATGAAAGATGTGTCATTTAAAAAGATCTATGTACAGTCTGGGTGTATGTGTTTTTCTGCCTTTCTCATTGATATACAGTAGCACAAGGGATAGAGATGCATGAGAATGAGGCAAACCGATATGTTACTTTCTAAAGCCACCACTTTACCTTCTCCTCAGGTATCACATCTTTAGACTCATGCCAAGTGTACCTCACCTGCCCATTCAGCAGAAATGACTCTGATTGGATGGATTTAGGGGGACAGGGAGGGACAGTTGTTAAAAAGTAGTAATCTGGATGCAGGTTTCTCTCAGATGAAGTAAAGAAGAGGCGGTGAGCAAGTTCTGTCAATAGGTAAGTACTGGGCACAATTTATCTTCTTTATTGTAGGTTAAATGTTGAAATCTTGTTTTCATCAGTTTCTTTAGGCATTTTTATTCCCCTCATATGCATTCTAGTGAAATTTGCTAAATTATTGCAGTACTATTCTGTGTATCTTGTTGAGAAGTGTGCTAATTGTTTAAAAAGCATTCAGACTGACTGGATGATAAAACAGGTGAAAAAAAATACCTAGATGTCTAGTAAAGAAGGGTCAAGAGCCATATTTAGGCCAGTAAACAACCTCTCAGAAAACCATATAAACTCCTAGCATTGTGTTGACATCTTTTGCTCAGGAAAGTACCACACACATTTTGTTGAAAACAAAGTGTAAAAAAAATTTTTTGGTGTCCACTTCTGTCAGCAGCATATCTGGCTGCTGTTTTCGTGCAGCTACAATGCCCAGTATTTTCCACCTTGTTGTCCTGGTGATTACTGTGCTGGTGGTAAAAACAGGGACTCAGGCATCAATACCCAAGACAACACAGTGGCCGCGGCTGAAGCCAACTAAAAAGCCTCCACCTGGGGATAAAGAGGGTCCTCCACAACCACCCGCCCACTTTGGTATGCAGCAGATCACTACCACAGTCAGCCCGACCATCAGTGGCATTACAGAAGGAACCACAGACTCCATGATGAATGTGTACTCTATCTCTCCTACCGATAGCACCACTTTCACTAGTAATTCGTACTCGACTGATTACCACACTGAAGCCATGGTTCCTCCTGGAGTGGGCCCTGGGAACTATACGTTGGACTACAATGAGTGCTTTTTTAATTTTTGTGAGTGTTGTCCTCCAGAGAGAGGTCCACCAGGACCAATGGGTGAAAAAGGGTTGGCAGGTAAGAAAGACAAGTGGTCAGTTTTTCAAAAACTATAACTATAGCTAACTATAGCAAAAACTATAGTCTTCCACTAGAAGTTAGGATACAGATTAAAATTCTCTTGACATTGCATAGTTGATTTCTGCTAAATTAAATGCTACTATTAAACTTCATGTATCATCCTGCAAGGTATTCCAGGGCAGAAGGGGGAGATGGGACCTCCTGGACCTCCAGGTCAGGATGGACTCACTGGAGCTCCTGGGCCAAATGGAGAAAAAGGTCAATATGGTGCAAGCTTAAAATTTTCAAAGCATTAAATTTACACTATATTCTACATAGCTGTGCTACTTTGTTTTTTGTCTCACTCCATGATCTTTTTCTGCTCACATAATGAAATAATTACAACACAATCAATATGGTATGTCTCTGCTGGACGCCTGGGTCTAGATCACTCCAGATTTATTTACTTTAGCAGTAATGGCTGGCTGGCTGTAATTTTTTCCTATTCAGGGATTCAAAGAAATCTTTTCATGTCCATCCAACATGAAAAGATGATCATGCTTAGATTAAACGGACCTAACTTACTTCACTCCTACAGAGCTGCATGCTCAAACAAGTTTGCAAAACCCATGATTTGTAATGCAATATAATACAACTGTTATTGCTAGTTCCCCAAGGTTGCCCAAAAGGTAAAGTGGATCAAAATGTTTATTTCTTATATCTCTCATTCCTTTGGTCTTTTTAACCAAAACAAGCTTCTTGCCACCAGACAAAGATTTGCTCTGACACAAAATTTTGCCATCATTTTAAATTCCAAAGTCTAAATTCCACTGATAACAGTGCCACGTGAAGGGTTAAGCAAATAACAGAAACACCACATGATAAAATCTTGCACTTTAAATTATTTAAATTAAATAAAAAGTAGGCCTACAAAAGCACAGACAGAGATGAAGCTTAATTTGATAAAATTACGGTATTTTACAGAAATTTACAGAAATTTCGGAATTTCTAAATTTTACATATGCGAGGACAGATCACGTTTTGTTCCTCCTTTAAAACAATGTTTAGTGGTCTATTACACATAATTCATAGCTTATTCAGAGATTATGCAAGATTTTAACAGAACAGAAACCACACCTGCCAATTATGGAATTAAAGTAATGTTATATTGATATAGACTTCACACTGTATTGGAAATTTCTTAACTACATATTCTTTTTTTAAACTGCATGTTCATGTTTTGTTCAGGAGAAAAGGGTGATGCTGGAGTGGGTGGGCTGCCCGGGATTCCCGGCATTACTGGGAAACAAGGAGAGAAAGGTACATGTGCTTGTGATGAGGGATTTAAATTAGGCCATTTTAAACTGTACTATATGTCCAGTTATATTGAATTCTCAGAATTGACATTTATGTCCTTATGACTTACAGCTGATATACGTAACAAGATACATGAAATCTGTTTTATCAACATTAATTTTACATTAATGTTACTTTTCAAATTGTTTTCAAGTTTTTAGATGGGTTGGGTATAACCCATTACATTTAAATATGTTACCAAATGTTTTAACTAATTTAAATGAATATATGCTTTCAATTAAAAAAAGTGACTACATAAAACGCTTTATGCATTTACAGTACCTTTGTTCATGACTTCACATATTCAAAAGAGAGTGACATCAAGTCACCAGAATCTTTCCCCTTTAGTGAACCTCCAATGTCTCTGGTGGTTACAGCCCTTGTTTTTTAAGCATGAGGTGGCAACATATGATTTTTTTAATGCTATAGTTTGTGTTAATGTGTTTAGGTGAAATGGGTCTCAGAGGAGATAAAGGAGACACAGGTTTACCTGGGCTGAAAGGAGACCCAGGTGATCAGGGAGAGCCTGGTTTGAATGGAACCAGGGGTGAGGTGGGTGAACCTGGTGTGCGTGGACTAAGTGGGCCTCCTGGACCAGATGGGATCAAGGGGGAGAAAGGTGACAAAGGAGACTGTCCATTTGGGGAAAAGGGGCAGAAAGGGAGTTTGGGTGAGGAGGGGCCTCCAGGGCCAAAAGGAGACATGGGTATACCAGGTCTGAATGGCATAGATGGCCTTCCTGGATCCAAGGGGCCGAAGGGAGAAACGGGACCCCCAGGTAAACAAGGAGAGCCTGGTCCTTCAGGACTTCAAGGTCCACCAGGGCAAAGGGGGATGCCAGGGATGAAAGGTACCCGTGGTCTAAAGGGAGCACGAGGTATTAGGGGACTTAAGGGCCTTAAAGGTGAGCCCGCCATTCAGAAGCGCTCAGCCTTCAGCGTAGGTCTTTTTCCTAGCCGATCGTTCCCACCACCTGGCCTTCCCATCAAATTTGACAAAGTTATTTATAACGAGGAGGGTCACTGGGACCCCAACATCAGTAAGTTTAACTGCACTCATGGGGGCGTGTATGTATTTTCCTACTACATAACTGTGCGTAATCGCCCCCTACGTGCAGCCTTGGTGGTGAACGGCATTAGGAAACTGCGAACTCGTGATTCTCTCTATGGCCAGGACATTGACCAGGCCTCCAACATGGCTGTGCTCCATCTGTCATCAGGCGACCAGGTATGGCTGGAAACTCTGAGGGACTGGAATGGTGTTTATTCCAGCAGTGAGGATGACAGCACATTTTCTGGATTCCTGCTCTATGTTGATGCCACTATGGACTGATCGCCAGAAAACAATTTTTTACTCTTTAAAGAGGCAAAGCAGAGGCCACCTATATTACCCAAAGTACTTGAGCCCTGAACTTAGAAAACTAACAGCAAATGTACAGCCACTAATTATGCTTCCTGTTTTGCAACCCGAATTATTGATGTTGAATTTTTATACAGTTATGATTTGTGACACTTATTTGAGTAGCTCTTTACATATTACAATACAATACACATGGCAGCTTATACAATAAAAAGTAACAATGCTTTACTTCTGACTTGCTTTTTTACCCAAAAGCCCTTCTTTGTTCTTATAATTTATTTTACTGCATATACTACCCTGTGGGAAGGTATGCTCAAGTTTTGGAATATTTGCCTCCTGGAATTAATTCCCAGCTGCATTTTAACCTTTGTTTTATCATTTAATTAAAAAATGTCTTTTGGATTAAAACGGACTGTTGCAGTCAGGTCTGGGCCATAATAATGTGTGTAGTGTAATATTAGAGTATTTACATACTTTATCATAATAAATACGTTGCAAAGACATTAAAATAATCATTATTGATTTTCATTATTAATGAGTGTTATGCTCACATTATTATATTTTAGTATCGGAGGGGCACATTTAGCTCAGCTTTATCCACTTGGTTAACTTCTTATTGTATTTTTGTTTTTTTTCATAGTTTATGATAAAACAATAACTGTAGGACAACGTGTTGTACCACTTCTGCAACTATTAAAGACTCCTGGCCTAGAGTATAATGAAAAAGAAAAAAACAGAATATTTCACACTATGAATTCTTAGTGCCTGTTCTTAGAAGTCTTAGAAGTCTTGAATTCTTAGAAGTCTCTGTTCAAAATACGGCATTGAGAAGATAAGGAAAGAGAAAGATCAGCAAAGACGAACTTGGTCAAAGAGTAAAGACAGGTCTTAATTAATAGCTTCACTGACAATAGTAGGTGGACACTTCACGGTGCTGTCACCTTTTGCCACAAAAATGGTCTTACAGATTATCACAGCACTGACTCAGCATCACTGTGACTGTCATGCACTTCACCAAGCTGTTTTAATATCATCTCTGCCATTCAGATTCCACTTGCATCCAGGTTAAATGTTGCACAAACTGCTGTAAGGAACCTGGACTTCTGAGAGCAGAAAAAGGTTACTATGACTTACCGATGAGTCATCTTGCACTACATTGCCAAAGGTGCCTTCAAATTGTCTGTGGTCATTTATGTGTGGCAACAGGTGTGTAATGACATGGGTGGAATCTTACGCACATCCAAACTGTTCTACACGGTCATAATTAAATTGTTTTTACAGGATTGGGTGTTCCCGGTGCTTCAAACACCCTTTATGACACCTGATTAGAACACAAAAAAGCAGTTAAATGCATTCCATGGCCTCCCCAAATCATCAAACAGCATTTTACAGTTAATGACAAATACATTTCCATGACTTTTACATTTTGTTTATGATTGCTAGATAAGGGTTATTAATGGCCACATTGCCAAACAACACGCTTAGGCAGATTTGCCTTACATAACATTGGGAAAATCCGGTCTTATCTCACTGAACATGCAACACAGCTCCCTATCCAGGCCCTTGTAATTTCTAGGCTGGACTACTGCAATGCTTTGTTGGCTGGCCTTCCAGCAAGGGCATTTAAACCACTACAAATGATCCAGAATGCAGCAGCTTGACTGGTCTTTAAAGAGTCTAAAAGAGCCCATGCCACACCTCTCCTTTTTTTCCTTCACTGGCTACCAGTTGCTGCACAAATGAAGTTCAAATCTCTACTCCTTGCTTATAAAACCACTACTGGCTCTGCACCTTACCTTCACAAACTCACATTTACAACCCTTCCAGATCCCTACGATCAGCAAAATGAACATTGCCCTGTAATACCTTCTTCTAAGGGCACACAATCACCTGCTTGCAGATTTATCTTCACTATCCCCCACTGGTGGAATGATCTTCCAAACTATGTTCGGTCTGCTACATCCCTTACTATATTCAAGAAACAGCTAAAAACATGTCTCTTTCCCTAAATTCTGACGCCAACAGGTATAGTGTCTATCAAGCACTGAAATGTTGTACTCTTGGTAAAATTGTAACTGTGTACAGCTAATGTTATTGCCTCCTATTTTCCACACTTTGTAAGTTGCTTTGGATAAAACCGTCTGCTAAATGCCTAAATTTAAAATGTTAATTCTGATCCACACCACTTGGCTAATGATGATTTAGACCAATTTGTGTACTGGTTAGACAGATTCACTGACAAACAGTCATTCACTCACAAATTGGACATTACTGTGGCTTGGAAGCTATTCTTACTCTAGAATGTAAAATATCCACTTGCTTTGACTTGTATTACAGCATTCTAAAACAGCTGATGTTCTGAAGGGAAGCGATGACCCTTATCTTGTTAGACACCTCATATTTACATACTGTTAAGTGTTTCTGGTATACCAGTAATACAGCAAAGCAAAATCAGTGGCCAAGGGTGATCAATGATTTAAAGAGTGGTTAAATGTAATAAACTGAAATGTTTTTCTTTTCTTGGAAACAATTTTGAATTTCCTTTATAACTGGCGTTCAAAATAAAACCTCATAATAAAATAAAACAATTGAACAATTTAAAAATGAAATAAAAATAACATTTTTAAATAACAGCTAGAATTGTCTGTGTTATGCCACTTTTTAATTACTATTAAAAACTATTACAATCTTAGATTTAGGTTTGTTCAAGTATAAATGCAAATGTTACTGCATCATAGTGACATTATTAAATACAGAATGAAGTAGGAACTGCAAATGTTCAAATAAATTTGTATTTGTTAAGCAGTAATTAGTAAAAACTAGTATTTCATTTATATATATATATATTTTCCTAGCAATCTGAATTATGAATGACATTAAATATTTAAAACCTTTAACCAACAGAAAACAGTAAATGCAGAACTGTAAAACACATTCTATAAAAGAAAACCTTGTGCGTATTGTTTTTCAAATGTTGTGCTAAAAAGTGCTGCCTGCATACAGAAGGGAAATCAAAAAGGTATCTACCAGAAATCGGTAGATCATATGCTCTATATATTTAGGATGATCTTCAGTAGAGAGCAGCTTTATTCTGGGTTCCTCTGACCGAACAGAAGAGTGGACTGGCTGCGGTCAGGGTCTTTCAGACGCAGAATATGAATCAGGTTATTGACTGGAAGTGAACTAAGGAAATAAGGAACAACAATACATTCTTAACATCGGTAAGGGTGAGTCATGCATTCACAAGCAGCCTTAAAGACATTGCTTCTAATGAACACAGTCATGACCATCCAGTGGAACAGGGCTGTGACTACTGCTGTGTTGTTGAATGTCACTGTACAGATCCTACAGAGAGCTGAAAGTCAGGCACTGAAATCATCCCAAACTCCCAAACCAGCCTACTGGAAAGTGTTTTTGAATATAATGTGCAACATAGTACCAGGGTAGCTTCTTTAACTTATACACTATACAAGTAAACAAGCACTTAATTTTTAAACAATAATGTATAAGAGGTTGTAATAATGTACAGTATTGTGAATATAGTCATGGCCATCAAGGACGTTAGGCCGTAACCTGAAGCGATTTACAAGGAGGTATGGCTTCAAATGCCTTATTGCTATAAAATGGTTACCACAATTAATGGAACTAAATGCCATTCCTCCGTTATAATATTTAGTCCATGACACACGTAAACAGTAACAGAATGTTGCTATGCAACAACAATAATGATCAGGGTGTTGATACAAAGTGATGAGACCTTGCAGTGATACAAACAGAAGATGAGAAAGAAAAGCTTCTGTACCTCATGCTCTGTGGAGTGAGGAAAATAAACTGTCTGTAGCGCTGGCTGGCTGCGACCTTCAGCATCATGTCCATAGAAATCCTGCGGTTCACCATGTCCTGAGACACACACAGTACAGTACAGTGACTGCACACTCTGAAAGCCCCTTACAGGTCACCTGATTTTAATCAGCACCAATGAAAAGCAGCCCATTGTTCTATTTGCTCACTGCTCTTTGGCTTTCATTCATAAACACTTTTTTAAGTTAAGAATCACATCAGTTCAGCAAATGTTCATCAAGCAGTGACAGCAGCTATGCTACCCTAAATAATAATATATGCTGATTGTATGTTGTATATATGATGTTTTTTTACCATATAGACATCAAACTCATCCAGGGCACGGAATGGAGCTTCAGCTATAGCCCACAGTGACAGGACAAAGCACACAGTAGAAAATGAACGCTCTCCTCCAGATAATGAACGCATGTCACTCAAAGCTGCCTTACCACCCTCTCCTGGCTGAACCTGAAGAAGAGACAGAGGTGGGGGTGATCTATAATACTATACCTCTCATAATTATAATCTGTCAACATTTTAAATGCTGATGTATGTTTAAATTAATATATACAGTAGTAGGAAGTAGTAGGAAATAAGAACTCTTTAAGTTCAGCATTTATTTGTCTTGAGTTTTTAACATCAATCGACTTACTGAGATGGAGAGAGCCTCATTCTTGTGGTCAAAGGTAATTTTTCCTATGTATCCCCTCTGAGACAGCATGGAGTCAAAATAGTACTTACAGCGCACAGAAAGATACCTGCCAACACATACAAACAACCCACAACATCAACGTTTGCCTAAATAAATGATGATGGATTCAATGGCTTCAGGACATGGATGGATTCAGGACAGTCTGTAGATGCAGACCTGCTCACTATCATATAACCAAGTATACTCCACTAACTAGTGACAACCGAAAAAAATAATAATGAAGTACTACAAGATTAGGTTAAAATTAGCATGTAAAGCCACAAAGCAACTTCAATTATTTAACTAAGGAGTGAACCTCCTAAAACAAAATCAACCAGACATGACACAATTTCATTATCTTGAGCAATGTCTCCAAGGCGCTTGAATAAACCTACTTCCAAAGCCACTTTACTATGAAAAGTTATAGGCACTTGTGTAAATAGGCTGTAAAGTAAGGATGTTTCAAACATTATGTCAAACTTGTATTTACCAAATGAAATATAATCATTTAAAACAGCTTTTGTCCTAGGTACACTTGGGCATAGTTAAGTAGCTTTGCAGGTTGGTTTCTTCAAGTGTCTTGGTGACACTGCCGCAGTTCTTCTGGATTTAGTCTGTCTCAGTCATTTGTAATGTGATGTAATCCCAGACAGA
This sequence comes from Ambastaia sidthimunki, assembly GCA_036877625.1. NCBI lineage: Eukaryota > Metazoa > Chordata > Actinopteri > Cypriniformes > Botiidae > Ambastaia > Ambastaia sidthimunki. The sequence goes on from JAZGTK010005802.1 coordinate 11,229, forward strand.
CTTGATGATGATGATGAGATCAGATCTCTGTGTGGAGCACCAACTGTTGTCAGACTCCTTGTGCATACAAAAACTTACTGGATTATAACAATTAATGGCAAAAGGAATGCTTAGAAATATTTCCACCTGTCACAACTTTCTAGTTTAAAACCATTTTTTAAGGTGAAAATACTAACATGCCTAAGACTTTTGCACAGTACTATATTTCAATAGGTTTTTGTTGTAATCAAAAAGGTGTAATCAAATAAGCAGAAGCAGGTGGAGATGAAAGCATTTAATGTACAGCAGCTGTTATTGAGACAAGTGAACTTACATTCTTAGTTCAGTGTAGACATTTTGTCTGGTGTTCATGATCTCAGTTAACTGCCGGATGAAAGACTCCAGACCCTTCACCTGTCGGGCGATGTTGTTGAAGTTCTCTTTGGCCTCATGGTACTGCCTGAAAGATTCAATGAACAGCTCAACATTAGAACGTTATTCATTTATTGCTGTTGTTGCTATTTAAAAAAAAACACTAACCACATTAGCCACTGGAGTGTAAAGAACTGGTGACATGAGCGTGGTTTAAACTGCTCAATTGTCAAAATTAAGTATAAAGTCTGTTTTGAACATTTTATGAATATAATAAATACTAATCATAAAATCACATCCACTTTACCCAGTTCATTTGTGTTGTATATGGATATAAATAACCAATAGAAGTTTTTATTTGTAGCATTGATTACGCAAGGTAGAAGTATTTAAATATCTAATATCCTTGCCTTCACACGCACATGAAGGTTTAACTCGAGATAAAAACCACCCAGATTGCTTTGACTTGTAAATCAGTACAATGACAAAACAATACATGTGTACCTGACGATAGTGTCTCTGTCTCCCTGCTGGTCCTGTTGCGTGTTGATCTTGTGTTTGAGCCGGCTGATCTCACTGTCCAAACTCTTGGCTGTCCTCCTGACCTCCATACGCTCAGGCCAGATTTCGGACGCTTTTGCTATTGACCCCTGTTGAACAGATGGTCTCAGTCACTCAAACACTGATCTGCTCATATGCAGTGAATCAGTGAATGTAAGCGGGTGTGATACTAGGTCAGTGTTTGGTCACCTGTAACGTCTGCTCCTTCTCATTCAAGGCTCTCTTCAGACCCTCAATCATCTCCATGTGGCTTTTGCGTTTTTCCTCGTAGTGTTTTTTGTGGTGTTTACTACTCGCCAACTCCTGATCATTCTTACTCATCTGCTCCTGTGCTCAAACACACACAAAGCAAACTATTATATAGTTCATGCTTCATTCATGGTCATCATGCATGTAAAAATGTATAAAATAATCACTTTATTTCCTAACAGTTTTTGGTGGCTTTTCTCACCTGTTATGTTGCATCAACAAAAAATAACTACAAAAGTCATAAAAAGACAGAGAATGAACTTGCCATGATAATCTATATACAGTTTCTGTCAGAGATTGTTCAGTGAAAGTTTAGGACAACAAATTGCTGCCACTCTTTCAGAACTGCCTGTATTCTATATGGTGTTAAAAGAATTAGTAAGCACCATAAAAGTAGTTCATATGTCTATATTCCAAGTCGTCTGAAGCCAAGCCATATGAGCCAAGTGTGAGAAAAAGACAGATATTGTACAGAAAAAAGGACTCCTGTTATCAACTGTCCACACATCGCTAGTCAGGAGGAAGTGATGTTACACACACTTGAAATAAACTTAATTTGCCTCTGACCTTAATAGGATCAGTTTCCTCTGCAATTCTGCTACAAGCTTCCCTCTGCTGTCGCCAGAGCTGCTCGGCTTCCTCATATTCCCTCTTCAATGTCAGTGTCTGCCTCTGTGTGGCTTCACATTCCTCTCGACACACAGTGATCCGTCTGCCAAGCTCCTCCAATTCCTCCTCCTAAACACAGAGATATGAGACACACAAACCCACAGACACACTTTTGAAGATGCGATATTCTCATAGCAAGATTGTGTGCTACCAAGGGTTTCAGGTCCTCCAGTTGAGGTTCTTCAACATTCTGCAATTCTGTCAGTTCTGACTGAAGATTTCGACCATGTTCCTGTGGGTTAAAATCCACAAAAAAAAACAAAAAAAACCCAAAAAAAACAAATACTAGATCAAAATCACACAAAGGCGTGTGGTCTATGCGTGTGGTAGCTATTCAGTCACCTGGGCATTCCTGCGATCATTATGGGCTCTGTCAAGAAGACCTTTGTTCTGTCTTGCATCCTCACTGACTCTATGCATCTCCTGCTGAAAACGCTCCAACTGCAATCTCTGCTCGTGCAAAGCTGACTGTAAATGTCTACAGAATGAAGAAAAAAAGTGTATATTTAAAAAAAAAAATAAGTCTAAGATTTTCTTGTTTTTTTGTTGTCTGATAATCCCTAAGCACCTAAATTACATCTCCATTACACCTTCAAGTAGAACTCAAGATTTTCATACCTGATGTCCTCTTCAACATCTCTGCTGAGGTAAAGAGCTCTGTGCTGCTCAGAGGAGTAGTAGCGGTTATAGTAGACCTGGTCCCCCTCGCGGGTGAAAGCCTCCCTGCAGTTGCGTGGTGGGTGTCCACCCTGCATGACTCTTCTTGCATCTTTAGAGTTCTGCCAGACAATCAGAGAGCAAAGCAAAGCTCTTCACTTCACAGGGCTATTGAGGATGCAGAAAAAGTTTGTGGGCTCACTGTCTCACCTTGATGAGAAGAATAGTTTCTATCCCTCTCATGTCAATTAAGCAGTTGGCCACAACTGGATTCTCAATCTCAAGAGCCTGGAGCACCGTCGGGTATTCAGAGTGATTAACAGCTCTAGAAACAAATGACAGGCAAATGGAGACTGCGCATGAAGTACTTTTATGTGCTTACAATATGCAATAGGGAAACTGTGACAGGGTTGTTTCATTATAAATTATAAGTAATTTTAGTTGTTTTAGATTTTATTTTAATTTTAGAACAGTGGAAGTTCTAATGGTAAAAAACTGATCTTGACACATTTCTGATTTTGAAAATATAAAAAGCATTAACAAAACACAAGCATGTACAACAACATAAAACACAAAAAATATATAAAGCCAGCAATCGTGAAACTGTAACATTTGAAATTAAGCAACTTCTGCATATTCTAATAATCTTGTGAAATCTTGTAAAAGTGTTAATGGGTGTGGCTAAGCAGTACAACAACCATAGAAACGTCTCAGGTTACGTATGTAACCCAGGTTCCCTGAAGGGAACGAGATGCTGCGTTGAAACGCTACATCTAATCATTCAATTACGGGGTGATTGAACACGGATGGGGGTAAATCACGACCACAAAGCTTTAAAAGCATGTGCGCAGCGCAATTAGCTTTGAGTATGAATGAAGCGAGCACAGGCAGGGGTACCGGAGGTATGGCCGGAGACGCAGCATCTCGTTCCCTTTAGGGAACCTTGTGGGACCCATGGTGGGACACGAGTTCGTACCTGGGGCTTCAGCCTCAGTGCACCTCTGAGGAAACGTGTAACCAGGGGGTGTCTACCTACTGATTGAGCACCAATATAGGCATAGAAGGCCGATATTGCCGCCACATAGACCTTTATGGTGTAGTAGGCTAACCCTGCAGAGAGCCGTGCCTGCAGGTACTCCAGGACTGCGTTAACTGCGTTAACTTGACTTGGGTCCAACTGGCGGTCTCCACACCAGGAAGTAAAAAGATTCCACTTCAGGCCGTACAGTTTCCTCGTGAAGGGAGCTCTGGAGTGGAGGAGGGTCTCAACAACCTCAGTTGAGAGACCAGATGCTACGAGTTGTGCCCCCTCAGGGGCATCCCGCCCATAGCCTCCACAGCTCTGGGCGGGGGTGCACAATGGCTCCCCCTGCCTGAGTTAGAAGATCCCCCCTCAAGGGGATCTCCGTGAGCCGTCCAGGAGAGATCCGAGAACCAGGCTCGGTTCGGCCAGACCGGGGCCACTAGGAGCATAGATACCACATCCTGGCGGACTCTCTCCAGAACTCCTGGGAGCAGAGCGACCGGGGGGAAAGCGTACAGATGAAGCATCGGCCAGGTCTGTACTATGGCATCCAGCCCCAGAGGAGCTGGATGAACTAGAGAGAACCAAAGGGGTTCAACCAAAGGGGGACATTGCGCTTTCTCTACAGAGGCGAAGAGGTGTTGACTGGCTGCTCAAGAAGCGTTCGCCCAGCAGGCTTCTTGGTCGCACAGTCTGTGACTCGGCGGGCCAACCGATCTTAAGCTTAGTCACAGCACGAGTCAGTAATTCCACCAGCTCCTCATAGCGGGGGACATTGAGGGTTCCTCAACGCTCTCTACATCTACCTCATCAGTAGATGAGAGGCGGAGGGTAGAGCCCTCCCCCTGGGGAAAGAAACCGCAGAGCGGGCTTCCGTACCCAGGGAGAGAGCAGATGATCTGGTGGGTGAGGAACGAGAAAAGGCGGAGCCCGTCTCAATTCCCTCCATTAGAGCCATCTGTGAACCCCACGAGTGCAGCCTCCACTCTGCTTTAGCAGAGGCGGGGCTAGCACCACGAGGAACGCTGGTGAAGCCTCCCGCCTCAAAGAGAGCCTTCCAGGAGCAAAGCGAATGCAAGGATAACTGCTCGCAATGCACACAGTCAGCCCCCTCAAGGGCCGACTGGGCATGCTTCGCTCCCAGGCAGACAACGCATAAAGCGTCTGTATCCCCACCTGTTATAAAACGTGGGCAGGGAGGAACACACTCTCTAAAGCATTGCTGCTCACTTTCACAACCCCTAGTCTTTCCCTTCGCCTTTGGCATTCTAACTTAAATGTTTTCCTAGGCTCCACAGAAAGACAAACAATAGACAAACAATGTCACATACAGCGCTTCGCTGAATGAATGAAGCTAACCCGAGTTGCGCTGCGCACGTGCTTTTAAAGCTTTGTGGTCGTGATTTAGCCCGTTCGTGTTCAATCACCCCGTAATTGAATGATTAGACAGGTGTTTCAGAGTGCATAAATGCTGAAAGCGTTCCCATAGCGTTTCAACGCAGCTCGAGTTCCTGAAAGGGAACTGTGTGTCTAAGAACCTAACATGTAACAAAACTAGATTGTACCTTTTATAATAACTGTTGCCGTCTAGAGTGTAAACATAAAGACATGTATTTACCTCCACGATAAATGGATTTATCACTTACTAAAAGATTTCTGAAACAATATCTCTGAACAATGAAACAGAATAAAATGCTACAAAATGAATAAAACTACATGCTGAAAGCACTAAATGAAACAGTATGTAAGGTAAATATTGGTGTAATACTAACAATTTTATGTAACATTATTATTATTATCATTTTTATTATTTTGTTTCAGTCAAATAAGCTATAAGAGTATGTTATTGTGGTGAGACAGTGTGTTGATTAAAATAGTTTGCAAACTTTAGCCACCCACGGGTGTTAAACCACAGTCTAGACAATGTTTCTCTCTAAATAGTTGAACAGGTGTTTTGGAACTGTTGCTGGGCAGATGATGCCCCCAGTTCAAGAGTCACGAAAAGGTCACTTCGTCACAAACAGGCTATAGAGCTGGTCAGAACCAGACATGTTATCAATTTTTGCTGAAATAGGGAGAGGATATGAAACTTGTGTAATCAATTTTTGCTGAAGTAGGGAGAGGATGTAAAACTTGTGTACAAGAGGGGAATAAGAGAGAGGAGCACACACAGATGAGCAGAGCATTCTGCTGGGGTTTTGGTGTGTATGCACGCACACTTAAATGCTTCCGTATTGTGTTTGATTGCTGTCTGAATGCAATTCGTCAATAAAAGTTACTGAAGAGTATTTTTGTCTCAACCATCTCTTAACCACAACAAATTCCATGACAACAAATTAAAGTGAGGTGAAGTACTTGCTGCTGACGTCATAGACTGTGTTGGTAAATTTGCTGACGATGATCTGCGGTCTCCTGCCCTGTTGATAGTATTTTCTCATGATGCTCTGCAGCACTTTTTCGTCTGGGTGGTTATCACAGCAGAATGCCAATGTCAAATTCTTCAGACAACATTCCACTGCAAGACCCAGGTCCGGATATCGCAAATGGATGCAGTATCCTAGAAACAGCAAACTTTCATATAAAATGTTTTATCAAAGCCTAAATCCAAAGTGAAGCAAGCATTTGCATGTGTTCTGATTGACCAATGCATGGGGAAAAGACCCTTCAATCTGAACTCTCCATCATCATATTCTTATAATGTGCATAGAGGTCAATGCACTGGGAAAATCATTTACATTACAAACTATGTAAATACTTCGTTATAGTTCAGTATTTGTATGTTGAGGGTTTGTTGGGTTTACCAAGTGGTCCAACAGGTTTTTCCTTGAAACGACCCTGGCGATAAGCCTCATCTACAGCCCTCAGCAGTGCTGGCATCTGCTCACCAAAGCGACAGAGACGGTCATTTCGACTGCCTTCTATAGCAGTCAGGTCACGTCGCTTAGCTTCCAATGCATGCTGCAGATTGTGCTCCTCACGTCTGTCGAAGGAAGAGACAAAAAAGATTGAAGTGAGAGTTAATATAAAAACAAACAAAACCAACAAAAGAACCACAACCAATGACCAATACTCTAAAAAACACACAGTTGGGGTCAAAAGACAATTAGACAAAAGTTGGCCATTTAAAAGTATTTGGTAATTAAGCTACACACTTCAGCTTCAAAATGTACTTAATTTCCATAACTTTTCAAGGCAAAACATTTTTTAAACCACAACTGTAAAATTCTCTGGTATGTCCCAGTTTCCCATGATCATGGGAAGCCTGTACATAGAAGAGTATTAGACTTGGGTGTGCTCTGACCTCATTATACCGAGCCTTTCTTTAGCAGCATCACAGGCCTCTGTGAACTGCTCAATCTGCTGAGCCAGAGTGGCATCGTGGGAGCCCAGATCTTCCAGCTCAGCCTGAATGTGATTCATTCTCTCCATATGAGCTTGAGTGTCTGCTGAGTTTAGCTGACTGATGCTGGACAGAGAGAAAGGTACAAGAGACACCCCCAGTTATATTTTAATATAACCCCAGTTATATTTTTCAGTGCACATAGAAATTACCTGCTCCTGAGTTCTTTAATACGCCTGTTGAGCTGGTCTTTATCCTTCTCAAAGTCCCTTAAGTTAGCCTTTTTCTGATGAAGCTTAGCCTAAGCCAACAAAAATAAACAAGAATAAACAACTATAAATTTTTCTTTTAACAGTCAATCAGCATTCAGATGTGGGCACATAAAGTTCAAAGGAACTGATTGTGTTCTGTATGCATGTCTGGCAGCTTGTGCTGTATTCTTGGCTGTGACTGTGGACCTCTGATGCTCTGAGGTGTTGGTTGTGCTCCTGCACTTGACTCTTCAGCTTAGCGCACTGTGGCTGTAGCACCTGCATCCGCACGGATACACCCTCCAACTGATCCTGTAACTGTTTGGATATCCTGTTGGCCTCCTGAACCTTGCCCTGCAAACAATCAACCAGACACAGCAAATAGCGGTCAGTATAGGGTAGCTGGCTTCATTAAACATAATTTCACTGTGCTACTCTTCACAGTTTCACTCTGGGCTGCCACTTGAAAGGTTTAAGCTTAAGATTTGGGATTAAGGTTTGGGCTTCTAAAGAACAAAATTATAAAAATAACTGGAATGCTAATAAAGTTATAGTCATCCTTATTGTATTCTATTCTATTATGCCCAAAAGTAAATCTTGTTCTTAATGGGACTCCCTGCAAACAGCCCGGTGTTACAAATAAGCCACTCTATTCCATTACCCATAAAGACTGGAGTCATAGGTTTCATTTCTTTCAATGTTATAGCAAAAGGCTCTCAGCAGAACCTGCATAACTGAAGGTGTTTATCTTCATTAGGGCTTTAAATGCTTTTCTAAACACACAATGAGCATGAAACAGTGTAAGTGAGCAGCATCGAGTAGAAGAAGCCTGGATGTTTTTTTAAATGAAGTCACAAGCATGTAACGTATGTTAATAGCCCAATATATATAATAGACTATCAAAAATACTAATGATACTTGTTTTTAGTTTTTATGTTTGTGTTTATGTATTTTGTTCCTGTCTTTTAATGAGATCGGATACTTGAAAAACTAGAAAAACCTGATGTTAAAACCACTGCACAGCTCAGATCTTTCACGTCAGTGGATTTAGAAATGAAGTAAACATCATTAATCTGTAGAGTTCATTCTAACAAAGTATTCTTTAAGAAAACTGAACAGACTGAACTAATCAGACTGAACTGTTTGAGGAAATCTCTGGTTCCTCAGCTACACAAGAAAATATGCAAACACTATAATCTGCAAGTGCAGGAAAGGAGGATTGTAACTTATCTCAGCATTTGGCGGTACATTTAGTTGATGTCAGACAGACTGTCTCTCCTTGTCTGTGTGGGTGGGACTTTGTCAGCACAAGCTACAGTGTGTATAAGACGTATTGGTGTAGTCTGATGTCTGGATACATGTGACTAGAGAACACTGGACAGTATTTGGTAAACATGTATATTACCTCCCACTCCTCCACCTTCTGGTTATATTTGATGGTAGATTTCTCTTCTGTTGTGATTCGATCTCTCATGGGCTTCATCTCCTGCTCCACCTCTGTCACCTGATGCACATGGACACAATGACACCCCCAGCTCAGAATTTCAACACAGAAGATACTTTGACAGCAATGTTTACCAACCAAATCACTTAGGCACCTCAGCACTGCACATTTTTGAGGTCACCCTTATTCAATCCTGCTGATTCAATTCATTCCTGATTCAATTCAGCTCATCAGATCATTGGCAGAGAGCTTCAGAAACAGAATGGGTGTGTCAGCTAAGGAACGCATCCCAAATGTTAAGCATTTTAATTATGCTGGGCACAAATTCATCGATCTTCAGTACTGACTGTTTAAACAAAGTTTAATTACAGAGTTGAGAAACACTGTTTTAAAGCACTACATTATAGTGTTAATTGTATTTTAACACTAACACCATTTTTTTGTACAAGACCAATTTTTGTTTTGCATTGTTGACTTTGTTTTGCTATCAGTTGAAGTGAGCCATCAAATCTCATGGTGTGTTAAGTGTAATTCCTGACCAGAGCCCAGGCCATCTGACTGCTCAGCTCCTCTAACTTCTGCAGCATCTCATCCAGTGAAGCCAAGTTCTTATAGCGCTCCTCCTTCTCATGGTACTTCTTCTTCAGCTCATGAAGAGTCTGCACAAGAGGAAAGGGTGTGTAACACTGAAGCTGCAGAGTTAGTGAGAACCATGCAGGCATCTTAAAACTGCAACTAGTGTAGTGATCCAGTCATTGTTTCCGGAGTCACTCCACCTCAGCCATTATTCCATTTACATAAACCAGCAAACATGCAAGTGTGGTTATTACAGCACTCACCTCCTTGTGTTTCTCCACTTTGTTCTGGGTCATGGTCTTGGTCTTCATGATGTAGCTGTAATCTTCTTTCATTTGATCGAGCTGGGTGGCTTTCATAAAAAACTGTGACGAAAGCAAATTATGAGTTTGTTTTTATAAATGCATATAAATAACAAACTGTCTATTTAGCCCTCACAGCTAATTACACACGAAGGGCAGCAAAACTCAGACATGACAGTTTAATAAAGAGTTACAAATAAAAAATTACATATTCAGCTATAAGACTCACTTTGTACTTGTCCCCCTCTCCTTTGGAGTGGAGAAAGTGTTTGCTCATCTCCTGAGTAAGGATGGAAACTGGATTGTCTACCTGGAGATGGAGGAGAAGAAGAGATTCGATTTAAACAGATGTTTGCACCATTTTGAGAGCTGTGAAGATCTTTAACAGTACCTGGATGTTGAAGTTATCCAGAATACAGATCAGCTCCTCCTTTTTGGATGACACAAGTTTACCTGGTTGGAAAGAGAGTTATGTTATTTATTAAACACTATAAAATACTCTGCCCTCCAAAATTTGCCGTTTGCTATAGAGTCAAGAAATCTTGTATGATTAGAAGTTAAATAATAGGCAACTGTAGGGTACCCTGTAGGGTGCCACATTTCTTATACATTTTTCACTGCTTTTTTCTCAGAATCAGCTCCCTTGTCTTCGTCTTTGCTCATGTTTGTTGTCACCAAATGCAAGACTCAGACTGTAGAAACAATGGACAGAACTTATACAAAACTGTTGTTAATGTCTGAACAGAAAATGCAACAGGACAGAGGTGATCACTCAAACACAATTGTGAGTCAATTGTCCAATATTTCTGCTCACATTTGATAGAGGGATAAGATATTTGAAACAAAGGGATGTAGCTAAATTTTTGTGTTAAACCAGCCAAATAACCAAATGTGATATTCTGTAATTTTGCTTTATATTCATCTTTTAATTATGAAAGATTTCTTGACTCCATGGTAATCACAGGAATTGTTCCTTTACTCTTCCAATACTTATGGAGGGCACTGTATTATTTGACTGTATTATTTATTCTCTATTACTTTTATAGAAGATTAGGCATGCCAACATGGATAGGTCAGGTTGTGTGACAAACATTCATCTTCAAAACCATGAAACTATGAAATAAATGTATCCAAGGAAAAGGAAAATTTGAC
>JAZGTK010005803.1:1938-21803 GCA_036877625.1 Ambastaia sidthimunki
GCGCGCCGCAGATCCCACTCACACGCTCTGAGAAAATGCACGAGACCTTGCGCTTTGCATGGGCACGTATCCAAAAGTGGAAGTTTGAGTGAAATAGGGTCGTTGCTGTCTTTACGAGTCCTGGTGGACAAAGGAAAGTCATTTTAATGCCTAACTTATAGAAATGAGTCAGGTATCACGTGCATTTCTCCCTTTTCTTGTGCTTTGACGTATAAATCTGGATAAATAGCGGTAATTTGCGCGGCTCATTTAGACTATAGTAAACTTTCCCACATACAGACTTTCTTTCTGCAGACTGTTTGGGTCTGTCTTCAAGACACGTGAGCGGTGCGTCGCAGTAGTCAGTTATCAAAGAGACCCAAGATCATCAATCACCAGCAGGGCCTGAAGTTTTAGAGGAGTAATGATATTGATTGTGCTACAGACGGCCCATAATACCACAAACAGCCCCTAAAAATACTGCTCCCATCAATGATAACATAGCCCACATCGCTGCACGTGTGACACCATCGTTCTATCGACCCTTGTTTTTCATAAATGGATACATTTAAAGCTCGTTGACTTGTTTTGTTGTTGAAATGAACAATTCAAATGGAGCTGAACTCGTTCAAAATTGAGCACATCTCAACAAACAAGGTCAGAAAATTGGCCCAAAGTCACACAAACCATCGGCGTGTGTTCTAATAAAGTAAGCAGTTAAAAAGGATTTTATAAATGCAACATCTGCTCTGTTTAAGACAGAGGGGAGGGAAGAACATCAAGCTTCACTGTGTAATAGCGACTGCAGTGGACACAGAGCGCGCGCTGTCTGACCGCTGCTCCGTCGCGAGGAGAAGGACGCGCGCGAGGAGCGTCAGTCGTTTCTATAGAAAAACGTGGTAAGTCGATCGCATCCTTATAGTTTTGAACCGAGACGCGTCTGTCCTTCGGAAAAAAAACATTTGCATGCAGCGCGTGCATACAGCAACTATTTTTAAGGAGAGCGGATTTACTGCAAGTTTATAAATGAGAAGCAAGTGCGCCTTTTAACCTTCGTAACATATCTGATTAAACATCGATAAAATGTACAATAAATAATTTCCTTATAAAATATACTTGCTAATTGTTTATTTATATTAACGTTTTCGCCTGGATTAGTAACAATAACAACAACAATAACAGAATCAGTGTGAAGCGCAGTAGTTTTTCATTTGTTATTCAGTTATGTACCCCACAGTGTACGTTATCGTTATAGTTATATATGTGAAACTTAACAAACACCCTTTGCTTTATCCGTTTTAATACATTAATCAAACATTTTTGTCTTTATGATGTATTGTTAATTATAATAATATATATTATATACCTCATGTGTGTGTGAAATTATACATTTGGAAATAACATCTCGCTCGCCCATCGTAATTCATTAATTATTTTTTTCTCCTTTTTTTTTCTAATAAGAACCTACCGGCTGATAAAACTCACTCCATTATGTTTACTGAAACTTTATAAAGCTGAAATCAGTGTTGTGAACGGGCCTTCACCATTAGCAGTCGGTACATTTTTATCTGCAGGTGTCAAATTGAGGTCATTTTAGGGTTAAAGCTCTCACTACTACCCTGCTAAACAACTACACAATTCCACATATTTTTACACATTTAATCTCATTTTAACTGTTTATTTGTTTATTTGAAAAAATACACATTGAAAATCAATCTAAAAGGTGAAAGATCACAGTGTTATTTTATAATTATTTAAGTGTTTGTAATTTTATTTTATAAAACAACCTTTTTCAGATAGCATATGTAAACAGATTTATCCTGACAGACAAAACGTTTAAATAAAAGTTCATTTGAATGGTATGCAAGCCAATGTGAATATTTTTTGAATGTGATTTATAAAACAACTATTTCATTTAATTCTCTATTAATAAAATATATAATAAAAATATATTATTGAAAGTAAAAAGAGATTTCTACAGAACAACAAATCGCACAAGAGATTGTATGTGTTGACTTTATAAATAAGCCTTTTTTAGATTATATTATCAGTTTTTATTATATTATCAGCTCATTATCAGTTTTAGTACATGTGTGGATGGAGAGTTTCGAATAGAAAAAATCAGTTTTCTGTTGATGGCATTAGCTTCACTTAAACTGTCTGTGACCTTAAAGAACATTAAGAGTCCCTGAAGAAAACAGTGGAACTCTGTAAAACCTTTGTGAGTAAGTGTAAATTGTAAATTGTGTGTGTGTGTGTGTGTGTGCGTGCGTGCGTGTGTGCGTGTGTTAGTGTGTTTTTTTTTTTTTGTAAAAGCGCAGAAAGTTTTCTGTGAGGGTTAGAGTGTGTGTTATGGTTAGGTTGTTTATAACTAGCCGTGTATAATAACAATAGAAGTCAATGGAATGTCCCCGTTTAGATAGAGAAGTAAACGTGTGTGCATGCGTCTGCAGTTCTTTAGCGACACCTGCCGGATCCGCCCTCATTGCGTCATTGCGCACAGTGCTAATGTAGTGTATCTATATAAATAAATATTGCTATCGTAAAACAAGACATAAATGCATTTTTTAATTGAATAAAAAACATATGCAATAATAGAACATTCCTGCAGGCCAACTCCGAAGCGCGAAACAAATAAAAGCAGCTATTTAGATTGTGAAATAGTTATGTGCAGACGACACTTTCTTTTTTGCATGCTTTTTTCGTTTAGTTTTTTTTTTATATAATGCACATACTATCTGCCTGAAAGTGCACCACAGTCTACCATGTTCCATAATTTCCAAGTGTCGATTTGTCGGGCTCCTGGTTATAGGCTACAGATGGATATTAAGGACAGAACGTTGTATTTTTAATGAATGATTTAAAACCCGTACAAACCCTTAGCTATATAATAATAGTAATAAGTAAATAACTTTTTAAGTAATATGATTAAATAATTATTGTTATCGTTATTTAGTAATAACAACAACATTAATAATAATAATGATAATAATAATAATAATAATGAATATCGATATCGATTTAAAAAAATATCGAAATAATAACAATAATTATTATTATGTCTTTGTTATTTCTGCTTAAATATTCGCTAAAGAAAAGCAATATAAGTCTAATTCGACATGAAAAGTGAGGAAACATTCGGACATTGATGTGGGTTGTGATCTACCGCTGCTCGATTCCTCTTTGGGATATTACAATCATTCAGCTCTTGTAAAGTATTTAATTTACTTTCATTTAAGGCGAATATCTTTAAATACGTTACATACTTCTGTGTTCGAGTACAAGAATGCTAAAATTGAGAAATGCATAGTAATTTACCATATTATTGGACATGAGCAATAATAACGTGTTATTTGTCGCTGTCCGTCGCTCATCTGGCGAGGGTTAAGCAGCTTAAAGCTCTGATGGGCTACTGGCTTTCAGTCTTATCATACACGCTTTACATTTATATTATTTAAAGTCCCGCACTCACAAAACACATCAAACAGACGCTGCTCGTTACTGCAACACAATTTCTTAAATTGTCCATCAAATTGTTGAAGTAGTTTAAAAACTACAAGTAGTTTTAAAAGTTGTTACTAATAGTTTGAAATACACTGTGTGACTGGGTTAATGTGTAAAGTTTTGCATTAGTGTGCTTAGTTGAACACCCGCGCTTGACGCGTGAAATTTCGCGAATAATTGTCAAAACAGACACGAATTAGGAGAAACTCCGTGGCGCGACTGACAACTTCTTAGCTAGTCACTCTAGTTTGGATTTACTTTTCCTTTTACTCAGCGTACAACTGTAAAGAAAAACATCCTTTAATGACTTTATAATACTTGCCACTGCAAGTGAACATAATGCATATCGGCATGTTTTTACACATGTGGAAGATCTGATCAGCCTTTATATGAATCGCATTCCCACATAACAACGGCTGCTTGTCCCCTGAACAAATATCATTCTCACAGAACACGTTGAAAAAGGTCGTCTATTATTATTTAAATAAAACAATCCACGCAACCGTGTGTTCACATAAATGGCTTTGCCATCTTTGTTGTTGTTTTGCTTTTCCTACATCCTCTCGTTTGACTGTATCTTCGCTGTTTGTGGGAGAGTTTACGCGATCAAGCAGTTTCGCAGGTAATTACGGCCCGCTGTCAAACAGAGCGACCACAGACTCACATGCGAGTGAATATCAAAGAGAAGCGGAGAAGAGACGCCACAGGGGCCGCGGTGAGGATGTGACAGCCGAACGCCTGCTCTCCACATACGGATGAACTTCATCCGTGCATGCTGCCTTATTACTACATGAAACAAAATAACATTTCTAACAATAATAAATATTTGGACCCTGGGGAATGAGCACAAAATGATGATATCCATGAATATATTTTATAACAGCATCATGAATAATTAAAACGTACACGCGGGAGGATGTTTAACTGCTGTTATAATGTTTAAATGTTTTCATTGTTCCTCTCTAAGTCTCAGCACAGACCGGATGTGAAGCGATGATACGTTCTACATGTAACATTTATAGAAATCATTTTACCTTAAATGTAACATGATAAAAAATATTAGTTGCATAACTGTTGAGTCATAATAAAAATGATGAAGGATTACAATAAAAATGTCGTGCTTAGTGTGCAAAAATGTCTGAAACCTAAATCCAGTCTGGCGGGACCTGGAGAGTTTAACATTATAAACACGACTCGCTGCTGGAGCTCGGAGGGACACCGCACATGTAAATATCAGGCAGAAAAGAGCGACTCATGAATTATTGAGAAAATTCCTTTAACTTTAACTCGTGTTTAAAATTGAGAATATAAACAACGAGAGAGGAGAAATAATCAGAAAAAGAAATGGTTGTTAAAGAAATGAAAGCTAGACAGAAATGGTTATTTAAATTGTGCACACAAATATAAAAATAAAGGGGAAAGGGGAAGGTAGATTCATGTACGTATTACTATCTAATAAATCCTATTATAGCCTATATATACATACGCACACACAAAAGAATTCACATGTCAAAAGTTATCAGACTTTGCTGGTGAAGTGAGTTTGGGTGAATTCTGCCAGTTTTCTTCATTCTGGCCTGTGGCTGAACACCCGACAGTCTGTCAAGCGCTCATTTCTGTGTTTGATTCTTTATCAGACAGAACAAGTGTGAAAAAGCACAGAGCTAACCGAGCTGGATTCGTTTTAATCAGGATGCAGTTTTTATTCCTGTACAAAGAGCAGGCCGCGTTACGCCTGATTCACACAGACTTTTACTTTACATACGCGGTGCCTATTTTTTCGTACCCGTGTTAATAGGTTTGAGCATTTACATGCACGCGGATGCGGCTTGTCCAGTGCGTTGGAGGAGCGGAGCAGCGCAGAGATCGTTTCTGCATGGTCACATTTAATTAAAGTGATAAAATGACCGTAATGAACATAAAATGATACTAAATGAATAAATGTAATAAATCACTTTTATCATAAATTCATTCATTTATGATAAAATCCATATAATTAAACCATACAGCTAATTTTCCTAATCTTCTTATTACTTTAAACCTGGCATAAAGCAAAACATTTAGGATTTGCAATAATAAAATATAGCTGCAAGCAGTGATGACGGGCCCAAGCACTATGGTGTCATGGCCACGTGGTGCTTCTCAGAAAACGATGCATAATTGTCACATGCATCCTATAAGTTGGAGTATAAGTTTTTTTGTAAGTGACACACAGTTCCTGCTGCCAATTGGTGGCGCTATAACTGTGACTCACAATAGCCACATCATTGTAATCAGCCCACAGCACCAAACATATTTTGGAAAATCCACATTTGGTATCCACATACCAAAATAGCAGAATTCCTGTTGAGCAGAGCTAATAAATGTAATATTGAAAGTAGTCCGGCCGTCATTAATGCAGTCATTCATTTCTTCTAAACTCAAATCTAACAGCGGGATGTGACATTAGAAGAGCAGATATTTGAGAAGAGCAGTTGGTTTAGTAGTTTAGGTCAGCGGAGGTCTAAATGTAAAATCCACCTGCTTGCTGATTTCCAGCAGAATTAACTTTACTTATTCTGCCTGTCTTTTAAAAAACATGAATGGCATGACATAGTCTAATCCCCACACTATAATTAAGTAATTGTTCATTACTGTATTATAATTGTGCGAGTAAACTAAAAGTCTTTTAGCAATTTAAGCCACACATACTAAACAGATGCAATTCACAAATGTCTCTGAGGACTTTCAATATGTATGAGCAACATCAAAGAGGGACATGCTGACATGTGGCATCTCAAAATGATCAACCTTATTATCATATTTATGCAAATATGTTTCAGAATGTTGTCTGTTTGCTGTAGATCAATGGCAAATACAGATGAAATAGAGAGTTATAATAATAACAAGCGACCGGTGCTTGTGTTTTAGTTTCAGTTGGACAGTATCAGGGCAGCAGGATGAAAACAGATGGGTGTTGCTCTTGAGGTTACAATCTGAAGATACATCATGAAATGTCACATTTTCAAGGATCATACAGTATATTAATGTATTATCCTATGTGACTTGTAACAAAAATCCCCTGAATAGACCTGAAATAAATAATTATAACAATCATGATGTGGATAATATTCTTTTTATTTAAAACCTATAACAAAAGCAAACAGTACTTAACGTATGAATTAGATTCTGTGTAATTAACTCATTAACTAATTTCTGGTCCCACAATTCTTAATGTGATTGGTTTTTTTTCACATTTGTCTTTCAAATTGCTCTTAAATCTCCTATGTAATATTTACATTGAATATGCAGTTTTACATTGCAGCATTTAATTATGAGCATTATAAATCGTATCATATCACCTATATCCAAGATGATTTAAATGTGTTATTAGATGAACAGATTTGACCAGTGATCCTTTGCTTTGTTTCTTTTAATAAAGGTTTTTTTTTCTTAAACATTATGCCGTTTTTGATTCCACTAATATATAACATATCACTATCTATATGTGTATGTTTCAGTACTGCACTTCTAACCATATCATATCTTGTGTCGACAGACAGGATGGTCTCAGTCAAACTGAGTGTCTAATCAGACTGTTCCAAATATACCTTAATTTATAATAAAATGATATTTACTCTAATCGTATTTGCTTTCTAATATAATAAAACATGCTGTTCTGTGTCTGCCACATACAAAAATTGTCTTGGGGATATATTAGACATCATAAAATACTCAAAATCCACCTTCATGTGTATGAATCACGGGTCTTTGTGAACAAGCTAAATTTATTGGCACTTATCGTTTCGAATCGTTGTGAAAGTTTCCCGAGGTGGAGATACACTGATCACGAACACAAAGGACAAAATCAGTCTTTATCACTGAAATGTTTACCAGATGACCAGCATATCCCTTATCCATCAGCTCAACTGACTGTACAGTGTGAAGCAAATGTGAGATGCACTGTAGGTTACATCAGTCTGCTGGCCAATAAACTGCGGCTGTGATCCCTTTGTTTCTTGATGCAGTCAGAACAGGGATGAGTCTCTTCACTGAATCTTGTATTCTCCTTTAATATTCACTGGTAGTTAATTATTAAAGGTATGTATTTGAATTATAAATATACTAGTTATACAGAAGTAGGCAAAGCAGGCATATGGCCTCAGGCTAAATTCCTCCATTACTCATTATTTTCCAGCCTCCTGCCTCCATTTCCCTGCTGCATCCTGGTTTTATGTCATCTCCAAAAACATCCAGGCATTCCTTTGTACTTTCCATCTCCTCCTGCTATGACCACAAAAAAACGTATAGCTGCCGTTTCCTTGAAGGGATGTCACACGTGTCTTCCATTTAATGAATGGCTTTCTTCAATGTGTCCCAGAATTCCAGATACTCTCTTCGGAAAGCTGATGGTGAATCCACCAAACAGCCTTTCACATGTCAGCAGTCATCAGGCATAATACATTACTGTACGTCATTAGCCGTGTCAGGAATGACGCCTCTTGCAGGTGATGAGCGGTCCTGCAGACGTGTGTGAAAAAGCAGAGATGAAAACAAAGAACTTTTCGATCCTCTCTCTGGTCTCACTCCCTCTCCTCTCCTCTCCCGACCATCATCTCCTCTGAATTTATGAATAAAATAAGATGATGGCAGTGCAGTAACTGTCAAATGTCAAGATGAAATAATAAATTCTGGTGCCTTTTTCTGCTCTGTTGAAGGAAACTTTATTCTTTCCCAAGCTAGTTTTTTTGTGTAAGTTTCCAGTGGCCTAATGCTCATTTTAAAATATTTTCTCCTACTTTTGTAGGTTCTTTCTTGACTCCTTCAAAGAGCTCAGAATTTCTTACCATTTTGTTTACTTCCTCCTTTTACAGGTGTGACTGATTGCGGACTGTATAGAGGAAAAGTGTGCTTTCGTTGCTCAGAGCATTTATCCAATTTATGTCCTTAAATGTAATAAAAACAACACTTATTATCATTAATGCTCAGGTCAGTTTATTAGACTCTCTGACTGAAGTGTGAAATGCCTTTTTGGCCGATTGAGTTCAAGAATCAGTTTAAAGGAGGAGACCCTCTGGACCTTCTAATAACCAGCGTTCTGGGATTTATTGAAAGAATGAGTTCATAACATTGAACAGTTTTGTCAGGGTAACATTGGCTTTATAATGCTACATTGTTTTGCATCAAACCATCTGCATTGACAATGTGTGAAAAATCAATATATCTTCTCTGTACTCATGGTGTTTGTAAAAAAATGATAACTTATGGTTCAAGGTTGGCCAATATATACCACAACGTTTGCTTCATCATGAGTTTTAAGGCAGAGACTTGTTTTTTATTGTGGGTACCCAACCACTGGGAAGGTGAAAGTTTGTTGGGCTTGTGTGAACTAGCTGAAAACACCCCTTTAAAATGATTGATGGAGAAATAGCGTGACTGGATTTATGAAAAGCAAAATTGTGTTGTGCTCACAAAAAATAAAGTGCAACACATCACAGAAAATCACCTCAGACCAACTTCCTGTACAGCAAGTCATTTACAAGTACAGAATAATTTAGGAAGAAAGTTGGAAGTCGTCTGTCAGACGTTTGGCTGATGGCCTCTTTGTCTCAACTCTGACTCTAATTGTGTGTGATGTTTATAAAGAGTTCAGACTTCATTCCTTTTATTTCCGTGAGCAAGATAGCTGTACATCCTCTTGCCATCTGCCGAGCAGTGAGGAAGACGATCTGTTTGAAAACATTCCATTCGGCTATGAAGATATAATTGTTCCCCCTTAGCTGCAAAACAAAGAGCAATCAAACTATGTTTATTTTTAATTTCCCATGCATGTTTTATCGCAGCATATGCCAGCATGCGCTAGAGCAGGAAGACTCTATCTACACGCAGAAAGAAATGATTTCTGCTGTGTGTATATGTGTGCGATAATGAGAGGCTGAAGATTATCATTCGTATGTTTCTGCTGGTCCATTATCATCATTTGCAGGTTTATTTTATGTGAAATAGCCAGAGATCATCGGCAGCTGTCTGTGTTCTGGGTCTTTCTCAGAGACCCAAACAAAGAAAAGGGCTCAGTTCAGCCCCAGAGCCATATCACAGGCCAACACAGAGCTTGAAAAATTATTCTGGGCAAAACTGCCAGATTCGGCCTGTCATGTCTAATACACGAATTGATTCATTGAAAGAATAGATCAGGAATATGTACTTTTGTGGAGACTATTACCCACCTTAGCCCATCTCTAATGCTGTAATGACAGCCAATGTTCTTTCTCATTTTTGGTGAGCACAATGTATTTAAATGTATGTGTAAGTCAGATCCTTCAGCTTATGTGTTGACCTGTTCACTGTCTTAGTCTTTACAAAGAAACTCTATAACAAATTAGAAATAATCACTCCAGTCTTTTATAAGTGACTGACAGCCTTACATACACTCAACMCTACATACACTCAACACTCACCTCACACAGAASCAACACTCACCCTACATACACTCAACACTCACCTCACATAGAACCAACACTCACCCTACATACACTCAACACTCACCTCACATAGAACCAACACTCACCCTACATACACTCAACACTCACCTCACACAGAAGCAACACTCACCCTACATACACTCAACACTCACCTCACACAGAAGCAACACTCACCCTACATACACTCAACACTCACCTCACATAGAACCAACACTCACCCTACATACACTCAACACTCACCTCACATAGAACCAACACTCACCCTACACACACTCAACACTCATCTCACATAGAACCAACACTCACCCTACATACACTCAACAATCACGCCACATACTCTCAACACTCACCCCACATAGAACCCACACTTACCCTACATACACTCAACACTCACCTCACATAGAACCAACACTCACCCCACATACACTCAACAATCACCCCACATAAACTAAACAATCACCCCATATGTACCTAACTCACCCCACATACCAGAACCAATACTCACCACACATGCACTCACCCCACATGTACTCAACACTCACCCCATATGCACCTAACACTTACCCCACATGCACTCAACACTCACCCCATATGCACCTAACACTTACCACACATACACTCACCTCACATAGAACCAACACTCACCTCACATGCACCCAACACTCACCCTACATACACTCAACACTCACCCCACATACTCTCAACACTCACCCCACATTAAACCAACACTCACCCTACATACACTCAACACTCACCCCACATACTCTCAACACTCACCCCACATACACTCAACACTCACCCCACATACTCTTAACACTCACCCCACATTAAACCAACACTCACCCTACATACACTCAACACTCACCCCACATACTCTCAACACTCACCCCACATAGAACCAACACTCACCCCATACACTCAACACTCACGCCACATGCACCCAACACTCACCCCACATGCACCCAACACTCACCTTACATACACTCACCCCACATGCACCCAACACTCACCTTACATACACTCAACACTCACCCCACATACTCTTAACACTCACCCCACATACACTCAACACTGACCCCACATGCACCCAACACTCACCTTACATACACTCAACACTCACCCCATATGCACCCAACACTCACCCTACACAACATTTATGCTGTTCATCACAGGCCACCAGCTAATGTTGGATTTCATTTCTGATAGCTGATCATTTTTCTGCTCAATTGAGCAGATTTACAGCTGGTTCTATCTCTGGAACACAGCACTTCTCTTATCTGTAATAAAAGCAAGCTATCTATTAATCAACAGGCCTGCCTAACACATTAAGTGTATATGGTGAGTAAAAATGCTCCACCACCCACCATAACAGGCCAGTAAAAAGAGAAAATGAACAAAAAACCCTCATTATATTTGTCACAATTTCACATCTGCTGTTTTTAATTTAATGTACCGTGAGGTCATAAAGCACATTACAACCACACACATAAATTTGAAAATAAAGTCTGATTTGTGGCTAAAAAACTAATTCCTTGAGTACATTTTAGAAAACAAGCAGCCAGCCCTGAAATTGTTCTTCTGTACCAGCTTTAAATTACTGAGCACAAGATCAGGAACTGGTGTGATGTGAACGTTATTGAAGACACCGTTGCTTCCCGAGATCGAGTCAATAAAAGGGAAAATGACTGGAGCATGTTTCCAGACAGAATTATAAGGAGACAAGATACGGGTCTGCAGAGAACAAACCTCATTTACAGCAAGAGCTGTAGGTCATTTAATTCACATTTATTTGAATAGTGTATTTCACAATACATATAGTTTCAAAGCTGCTTTACAGAAAATGAAAGTTGTACAGACATGTGTGGTATTAGAAGAAGTTTAAAACTTTACAGGTTTGGGATGGTACAGATTATGCTGTTGGCTAATTCTGTGTATGATCATTCCAAGTCCTTTTAGAGGTCAGCATCATCTCTACACAGTGTTGGGTCATCTGAAGTCATCTCAAGATGCTGGATCCATACTGGAGCTGACGTAGAGGTGTAGATGCTGTTCATAACATTACAAGCACAAGAAAATCCTAAGCGTTTTCGTTTTTGCTGTAATGGAAATACAAGGCTATAAGATGCATTATGTGAATGCTTCGCTAAAGAGATGTGCCTTTAATTCAGAATCAAATTGTGAGAGAGTGTATGAGCCCCGAACAGTGTCAGAAAGGCTATTCCAGTGTTTAGAAGCCAAATGTAAAAATGCTCTACCTCCTTTAGTGGACTGAGGGTCATGAATGCATGAACTAGCTTTTCAGGAACAGATAAAATATGCATCTTAACAATGTTTCCAAGATGGAAAAAGGCTGTTTTTGTGACATCTGAGATATGATTTTTAAAAGAAACATTGCTGTCTAATATAAAGTCCAGGTTTTTGACTGTGTTGGCTAAGGTGATAGTATGGGGGCAGTTGTGGCCTACTGTCGGGCTTGTAATCAGTAGGTTGCTGGTTCGATTCCAGCGCTGGCAGGTAGCAACTGAAGTGCCCTTGAGCAAGACACCTAACCCCCGATTGCTCCCCGGGCACTGCAGGGATAGCTGCCCACTGCTCCCGGTGTGTGTTCACTCCTCACTTGTGATGGGTTAAATGCAGAGGTCACGTTTCGGTCACCATATCTGACAAAAACATGTCACTTTCGTCACTTTCTTCATCCTTCTAGTTAAAAATTGTATTCTAGAAGATTTTGTTTACAGGTTTTTAGTCCAATAAATAGAATCTATTTTTTCTATTTATATTTTATTTGAATTAAACAGAGGAAAATTACTGGTCATCCAGTAATTTATCCTTAACACATTCTGTCAATTTGGACAAGTTTGAAATATTGAGTATTATAAGTATAACAGTGGAAACTGACCCCATGTTTTTTAATAATACCATGTTTTTTAATAATACTGCCAAAGGGCAGCATGTATGTTGAGATTAGCAGAAGGCCTAAAACAGATCTTTGTGGCTGACCATAATTTACGGTTGTTAATATAAATGATTAGATGATGCAGGTGTCTGAATAGACGTTACCTGCTCATAACAACGGCCTGAATCTGTATTTTCATTATGGATTGATAACTTCATAAAAAGAGTGAATTGTGTAGTTTTGTCCTTTGTATTGCAGACATTGTTAAAATACACCTTATAGAACCTTTAGCTTTATATTTGCTCAACTATTGTCACCAAAAAAAAGCTAAAGAATTGCATGTAATGGAAGATGTGTTTATATTATTATGGCGTCTGTTAGTCTAATAACACAGGTTGTAATTGATTATATGAATGTAAAATATATTAATAGTGAAGTATTAACCAGTTTAACCCATTTCCAGTGTGTCATTGTTGTGAGGGAATGTGTAGAGATTTAACCATGATTATATTAAAGCAAACACAGCAAACGACAGTTTCTCTAGAATAAATAATAAACATTTACCTCAGGAATTATTAAAAACTATTAATAATAATCTAATAATTATTTACAATTATTACAAGTGCAGTTTAGACCAAAACAATTTCAGAGAAATTAAAATTTTGGTAAAAAAAGTTATTTTACAGTAAAACAATAACACTGGGTTAAGCTTATTAAAATAGCCAATAATAATTGATTTAAAGCCTCTAAAATGATATTCATTAGAGGGTTGAAGTTAGAAACTGACTGGAAGTATTACCTAGAAGTGTCACATTTATAGCGTGAGAGCGAGATCATATAATCTGAAAAGAGTGTGTGATTATATTTGAATTTCGTCCCGCAGCATTAGCAGAGAACTCATAAAGAGCTCAAATTTAATATGATGCTTTCAGTCACTTTAATTGAATTTTAATTGGCACTTTGGGCAGAAGGTTTAGATCAGATCAATAAAATATTAAAGATTCAGAGCTTTGGTGTGAAACCTTCTCCAGTTTCCAGCCACAAAGCATCTCACTGAGGGAGGCACTGCATGATTTTGAGCTGTTTTTTGCATGTTTGACAGTAAGGAGCAGGTAAATGAGACTGTGAGTGGTATGTGTGAGCAGAGGACTTCATCAATTGAGGGGTGGGGGAGAGCAGTCGGTCACCTTCAGAGGGAAACCCTTAATGTGCCAGAGCTATAAATATTTTGAAATGTCACACCTCGCCAAGACAGCCTCAGAACAGGATCTGACAGTAAATCACATGCAGAAAGTGGCCAGAATAGAAAGACGACTCTTTGGTATTTTAGAAATAATTACTAATACAAAAAAGGTAATGAATGATGCTATAAATTTTATTAAAAATGACTATTAGTGGAGGATTATTTGATAAAACTAGGTGTTGGCTCGATCATAATCCTTACTGAAAAAGTCCTTCCAGCCATAACTAATTAGAACACAAAACAGTTTGTCTGATGACATTGAAGCTGCTGATTAATGTTAATTGACATCAGCGCTACAGATGTCACCTGACCTCACATCATCTGTATGGTTTAATAAAAGTAATATTCAATGATATAATATACAAATGATCTGCAGTGACAAAAGGGAGACCCTGCGGTCTGGTGGACTTCACGAATGCATACAAGCAAATCCAAACAAGCGCAGCAGCTGGGACAGGGTCGCTGTCTACTGGGGGTAAATCTGACAGTGATACAGGTTAGAGTCCAACTCAAAGATGTTAAGCCATGTGCAGACTGTACAATTTTTAATAGTCCTTTGTGATTGTTGCTTGCCAGACTGTACGAACACGATCCCCATGTTACACTGTAGGAGCTCAGTTATCATGATGTCGGATGGTATGACAGTCAAGGCATATCAAAAACAGATGCACACAAGAAGACTCGTCCGGAGATGTTTTTATACTAAAATTGTAGCTAGCAGCAAACAAAAACAATCCATAGCAATAATTTTGTTAATGACTTTCCTTAAGAATAAAAACAGAAAAAAAATACAATTTTGGTCTTGTATTATAGGAATCTTATAGGATTTTCAAAGACAAGATTTGTCTTAAACTCGTGGTTAAAATTGCACAGTGTGTGCCTGGCTTTAGATGCACTGCAGAGTTTAAAGTTTGTATTATTTTTTTAAAGGTTAACAAAGGTAAATATAAATAAAATATAAAAGGTACCATAAATAAAAAGTAAATAAAATGAAAGGAGTTTGCATGCAACTTCCAGATCAAGAATTTTAAGTCATTTTAAGTCATTGTTTGTTTAAAAATTATAAATCATTTACTCATGTTAACAAATGTGACTCTAAAGTATTACCATGATGTCTGTTTATCTATAATGAGCTTTTTCCTGTTACTGTAGATGTTACCAGTCAGACAGGAGGAGAGCAGGAGGCTGATGGAGAGACTGTTACACAAGGTAGGAAAAGATATTTCAGTAGGAGAATAGGAGAAGTTTATTGATGTTTGAGCAGACAAATACATGAATGTCAAAATATCCTCACTGATAAACCTCACTGGTAAAAGATTAATAAATGGGACAGATGGTGTTTCTCAAATGTCCACAGATTTGTGTGATGTTTTCATCACTGTTTTAACATTTACAGGAGGCTGGCAGCTCATTACAGCGGAGGAACAAAATAGGTGAATGTCTTAGAAAGTCATCTGATGCCTCTTTGTGAGAGAACAATCAGACGTCGTTCATTTACAGAACAAAGTTGGGGACATATATCTGAAGGAGTGAGTTGAGGTAGGAGGATGAAGTTCCAGTGACCGTCCTGAAGGTCAGGGTCAAAGATATAAATTAAATGCAGGAGGCTACAGGTAGCCAGTGGGCTGAGATCAAGAGGGTGTGACGTGGGCTGTCTTTGGTGGACTGAAGACCGACGTGCTGCAGCATTCTGGATCATTTGCAGGGAATCATTATTTCTTTTAATGTTTTGTGTACAAATGTTTCTGTGTGTGGTGCACACTGTTAGGGTTAGAGATAACACCCCAGGTAACAACCCTGTGTGTATATTTAACATTGGGCAATGTAGTGTGATGCCTGGGGTTTGGTGACAGAGTCAGAACCAATTAAGTTTAGCAGATGTGAAACATGCTTCAAAACAGCAATTCAGTTTGCTGGATATATTCTTTCAAAAATATGTCCTGTTTCTTATGCATTTTTTGTTGACTGAAACGGCTCAGGTTACGTATGTAACCCAGGTTCCCTGAAGGGAACGAGACGCTGCATTGATACGCTTTGGGAACACCTCCAGCTCTTATGCGCTCTGAATTACGTGTAAAATCAGTCCAATCGGGGGGCGATACGTCACAGACGGGGTAACGTCACGACCAGGAAGCTTAAAAGCACATGCGCTGAGCAAACTGGTAGCTTCGAAAAGGAATGAATCAATCGCAGGCCAGGGGTACCGGAAGTATGGCAAGAGACGCAGCGTCTCGTTCCCTTTAGGGAACCTGGGTTACATACGTAACCTGAGACGTTCCCTTTCAGGAACTCTTGCTGCGTCGAAACGCTTTGGGAACGAGATGCCCACTTCACCAGACTGAAGGTTCCCCTGCCTCCTGTGTGAAATTGCACAGTCAAGGCATGAGGACAGAAGAGCCAGGAGTGGCTTGGATATCGAGGCCATAGTGCCTCACAAAGGTTAAGGGAGTGGACCATCCCACAGCGTCGCAGATGTCCTGAATTGGGACACCTGCATAAAAGGCCTTAGAGGCTGCCATACCTCGGGTAGAGTGAGCCTTGGTCCCCTTAGGTGGGGAAATACCAGCGGACTCAAATAAGATGCGAGTAGCATCAGTAATCCAGCAACTTAGGGTCTGCTTGGTAGCGGGGAGACATCGCTTATGAGGACCAAAGCAGACAAAGAGCTGGTCAATTTTCCACAGGATAGCTCTGTGGACTCCAGAACTGCATTAATGGCGCAGTTTGGGTCCAGCTGACGGTCTCTGCACCAAGAAGTGAAGAGTTTCCACTTTACAGCATACAGTTTCCTCGTAGAGGGAGCTCTGGATTGGAGGATGGTCTAAACAACATCAGTTGAGAGACCAAAGGCTACGAGTTGTGCCCCCTCAGGAGCTATACCCACCGCCTCACAGCTCTGGGCAGGGGTGCACAATGGCGCCCCCTTGCCTGAGATAGAAGGTCCCCCTCAAGGGGATCTCCCCAGGCGAGCCGTCCAGGAGAGCAACGAGATCCGAGAACCAGGCTCGGTTCGGCCAGAACGAGGCCACTAAGAGCACAGATACCATGTCCTGGTGGACTTTCTCCAGAACTCCCAGGAGCAGAGCGATCAGGAAAAAGGCGTACAGACGAAGCCTCAGCCAAGTCTGTACCATTGCATGCAGCCCCAGAGGAGCTGGATGAGCTAGAGAGAACCAAAGGGGACATTGCGCTGTCTCTCGAGAGGCGAAGAGGTCCCCTTGGGCTTGCCCAAAGATTCACCTCGGGGTGAAGCAACACTTCCTGAGCCTCGGCCCCTGCCTCGACAGGACGTCTGCTCCTACATTGAGACGCCCAGGGATATAAGCCGCTCTCAGCAAGAGGATCTGGTGCACCAACTTGTAAAGAGGGCGCGAGCGCAGACCTCCTTGGTGATTGATGTAAGATACCACAGCTGTGTTGACAGTGCAAACTAACACGTGCTGTCTTCTCAGATCTGGGAGGAAAATGCCTGAGAGCATAGAATACTGCTAACATCTCCAGACAATTTATGTGCCAAGAAAGGTGGTGGCCTCTCCACAGACCAAGGGCAGAGCAGCCACTCATGACTGCCCCCTAACCGGTGAGGGATGCATCTGTCGCAAGTGAGACACAGTGGCAAAGAGCTCCCAGTACCATGCCCTGAGTGAGGAACCAAGGTTTCTTCCATGTACCTAAGGCCCAAAGGCAGCACCACGTGACCTTGATTTGCGGAAGGATTTCCCCTCGGAGAAAACCCGTTGGTTTTTAGCCACCACTGTAAGATGCAGATCTAGAATGGGACACCTCCCCCCATCTTTCTTGGGAACTATGAAGTAGCAACTGTAATGCCCTAAATCCGATTTCCTCCTTCCTTAGGAGAGTCTCTACTTCTTGTTCCAAAACTAGAGCCTGAGGGGAACCCACCAAAATGGGGTGCACCCCGCCGAAAGTAGGTGGTTTGCGACTGAACTGGATTTTGTACCCTAGTTCTATTGTGCTCAGGACCCATAGGGACACATTTGGTAGTACTCTCCAGGCTGCCAGATAGGGTACCAGTCTCTCGAGACTGGCCTCTAGTAAGCTTGGACTGCTTTGGTCGGTGCCCTGTAAAGGGAGCCTTGCAGGAAGCTCTGATCTGACCTCCGCAGAGGTGGCCTCCACACCATGCCTGCTGAAGTTGGCAAACACTGGCGAGAGCCATTGTTTGAGGCTGCTGTACCTTGAAGCACCAGAGGTGGCAGGGTTAACAGTTTGGCCTTCAGAGGGCCCTGAGGAGGAACAGGCGCTGTAAACACCCGCTGCTCCCCAGATGGGGCTGCGCCCTGGGGTCCTGACTGTCTTCGGTTCCTCTGAAGCCCTCTTGGAGTTTAATATGGTCCTCAGATCCTGTCTTGACCTCCCAGACTTAGACCCAGCTGACGCAGCACCCTTAAGGGTGGGGGAAACGGGACGCAATGCTCTGTTTTTATGAGTCCCTGTAGGAAGAGTTGGTACACGGCTGCTCCCGTCTAGCAACCCCAGGAGAGTGAGGGCGGTAAGGGAGGAACTGCTGCCACAGACCTGCCAACCACACGGCTATCTTGGCGAATTGTGGTTCTAACACGTCCTCAAACGTGAGACCCTTGCCCTCAACAATCTCTTTTAGCAGGTCGACTTGGTATGCCTGCCACACTGCCATGGTGTGCAGGAAAGCACCAGCCTGCCCTGCTAGCCGTGTCCCCCCTGTCTCCTACGTTTGGAAAGCAGAGCCGAAGCCTTAAGGAGGACGCCACATCAGGATTGATTCATTGGTTGTTTTATTAAAACTGTACAGTTTACACAAAATGTTACAAATATTATTATATAAAAACATAAAGTACTATAATTATACTATTTGCATTTTTCTTTATTATTTATCTATGTTCGAAGGAGTCAGAAGGAGTCAGATGGATCTTTGGCCTTTGCATCATTTTTTATTTTATAAAATTTTTATTTTTCATTTTATTGTGTTTTTAGTATCTGGCACTATGAATGATGCATTTTAAGATGTTTTTAAGATAAACAGAGTTAATGATATTTATAAATCGTGCCTTTAGATCCCTGCAGTCTGTTTTGCTCTGTCCAGCAGCCCATGTGAATTTCCTTTAATTGTAATGCTTGGCACATGCAGTCACATGCTATTTGACAAATCCCACAGTCACATGGTATCTGTGAATATTTTCTATTGTACATTGACTAAAAACAATCTGTTGTCCACTCTGAGATAAATAAAGGCCCAGATTAAAGGTAGGCAGAGAGGTGAGCAATAGGAAGTTAGCTTTGAAACCATGAGATCCTGTTGTACCTTTTCTGTAGCGCTCCCCAAAGCCACATCTCCTTCAAAACACATGAACACATACAAAGTTTAACAGGCAAGGACTTTCAGACCAAATGGAATGGTTGGAGGAACATTTAAGGGGCAGTTGTGGTCTGCTGGTTAAGGAGTCAGGCTTGTAATCAGTAGGTTGCTGGATCAATTCCAGTGTCGGCAGGTAGCAACTGCTGTGCCCCTGAGCAAGGCACCTAACCCCCGATTGCTCCCTGGGCGCTGCAGGGATAGCTGCCCACTGCTCCGGGTGTGTGTGTGTTCATGCTTTGCAGTGTGTGTGTTCACTCCTCACAAAGGATGGGTTAAATGCAGAGGTCACATTTCGGTTATGGGTAACCGTAACTGACAAATACATGTCACTTTCACTTATGGTCCTGCCAGAGAAGATAGATAGATAGATAGATAGATAGATAGATAGATAGATAGATAGATAGATAGATAGATAGATAGATAGAT
>JAZGTK010005804.1:0-21801 GCA_036877625.1 Ambastaia sidthimunki
TACACTTTGTTCTTAGCACGTACATCTTATTGTTTTTGTAAAGGTCAAACCTCAACTCCTATCTAATAACAAGTAATCGTTCACACCTGGTTTAATAATAGATTATGAAATGTCAATAAAGAACATCTTGACATTGTGGTTTGGCTAAATATCTCTTGCCCCTGCAAGCCCAGCTCTTAGATACAAAGTGTGTGTGTAATGTATGACACAGTAGGGGCCTCAAAATTGATGTTACCTAGGAGAAGGGGCCTCAAAACAGACGCTAGATAGGCTTGTCATTTGACTTTTGAGCTGACTCTGTGGTTTGCGGTTTTCTCCCCTATCTGTTGCAAACACAGCACTTTATAAGATACTTTAGTAAACCAAAATGACAAAGGAGTTACAAAAATTAAATGTAAAAGTAAATGAGTAAATGTAAATGATAATCAATAAGTGAACAAAACTTTATATGAATATAAGGACAAAACAATAAAAACAATATATGAATGAAAGGAGTCCGACCACATGGTAAACATGAATAAAAATTTAAACTGTTTTATATAATTATTAACATTCTGACTCCAGAGAATATTTCAGTTCTGGTTTGATCAGTCGACAAACCTAGGACTAGTTTGCAAAAGTAGGTGTCACAAAAAATTAAACAAAGATATAAGTTTTGTTCATCCTGAGCCATAAATTCTATCTGTATAAGGCACTTCTTGATCTTGATCATATTTTGTCAACCTCTCCCCAAATTGAGACTTATAATCAGGCCAAATTTCAAATCTCTAGGACTTATGGTTTGGTCTGCATCAGTTTCGGTAGAATAATAATAATAAATATAGCTTCACGCATGCTATTATTGGGGTTCATACACCTTAAGACCTTGCGCGGGTCTAAATATATTAGGAATTAATTACCAGGTGTTTAGAAGCATCCGCTAAATAACTTTTTGCTTTAGACATTTCATTTGAAAATTCCCAGGGACTTCAAGGGTCCTGAGTCATGACAACCTCTCTCTGCCTGGTTGGAAGGCAATGATAAGTGCCTTTCTTGGTTGAGCAGCAGGCAATTTCTGCCCAATGTGGTCCATTGCCCACATGTTCCCACAAAAGTGAAAGTGAAAATTCAAGAGGAGCCCTGCTAGTCTTGCTGCCGAAGTCCTTGATGGCATGTGAGCTTTCAGCTGTCCTCCCTCAATGGAGGAGGTACTTAGGGCATTTGGGAGATGGTGGGAGAATGTTACTGTCTTCAGGTGACTGAGTTCCATTGTGTCCTTATAACTCTGGGCAAAAGGGGTTTTGGATCGCCCTGGGTGCTCTGTGAATCTAGAGGTACTGCAGGGTCTACTCTGACACTGCAAAGAGGAGCGCAGCTAACTAGCAGTGGTATTAATTAACATTGCAAGAGCATTTGACTCTGTCTCTTTTGAATACTTCCTGTGGGTTCAACGAGAGATGCAGGTGGACCCGTACATGGTGGGACTTATCCTGGACTGCTACTAGGACTGTGTGAACCTCATGGAGGTTGGGGGGTATGGTTACCCCTGAAATTCATATGAGGTTGGGTGTTAAGCAGGGAGATCCCATGTCCCTCTTGCTTTTCACCTGTGTGGCTGTGTAGAGTGGGGCCTCATAGGACTTCTGGTTCCTGTCTGCCTTGCAGCGAGTGGTTTGTGTTTGCCTCTACCTAGCATTGCTCAGAGTCTTTTTCTCTCATTACTTTCTTTTGTCATTACTCTAAATATGCACCTACAGTACGTCTAAACATAGTTTGCTGCTGTATTGATTACACCAAGTTGAATTAATCAGATATCGCTAGCCTTTTACTGTTGCCCATTAGATAACACAGCCCGGTTAGCACTGCTTCCCCGGATGACACGCAACTCTACTTCTCATTTCAACCAGACGATATTACAGTGGCTGCTCGCATCACAGCCTGTGTAACTGACATTTCAAACTGGATGAAGGATCATCACCTTCAGCTCAACCCTGCCAAAACAGAACTACTGGTAATACCAGCTAACCCAACACTTCGGCACAACTTTTCCATTCAGCTTGGACCATCAACAATAACTCCTTCCAGAACAGCCGGAACTGTCCTCACAACTCCTTGTCCAAGCTCTTGGACTACTGCAATGCTCTTCTGGCCGGCCTACCAGCAAGTACTACAAAACCGCTGCAAATGATTTAGAATGCAGCGGCGAGGGTAGTCTTCAACGAGCCAAAGAGAGCACGTCACTCCGCTTTTCACCAGACTGCACTGGCTACCATTGGCCGCTCGAATCAAGTTCAAAGCACTGATGGTAGCCTTCAAAACAACCACTGGGTCTGCACCAAGTTACCTAAACTCTTTGGTATGGACCTATGTGCCTTCCAGAAGCTTGTGTTCTGCCAGTGAGCAGCGCCTAGTGGTGCCTCACCACAGAGGCAAAAAAATCACTGTCACGAACCTTCTCCTGGACTGTTCCCTCCTGGTGGAATGACCTTCCAGTCTCAGTCAGAACAGCGGATTCACTATCCATCTTCAAAAAACGATGGAGTCTTTTCCGACAACACCTGCCCAGTTAATAGCACCTATCCTACCACTAACACTTCTTTCTCTCTTTTCTTCTTTTCATACTATTTAAAAAAAAAAGTGGTGGGGGGTTCAACCAGACTTGTAAGTTACTCTATGCTAGGCTAGGGAGACTGGCACGATGCTTCCAGACTGTTGCCTTCTGATCAATGATTACTGTTTCTATTGTTCTTTCATTTGTAAGTCGCTTTGGATAATAGCGTCTGCTAAATGCCTAAATGTAAATGTAATATACATTGTTCGATTCTGGTTACAGATCCCGCAGTACAAAACACCACTCTCCATCACTCCATTCCATTTAGAGTTTCAAACTCTAAGTTCTCCCCACTAAGTAATGCACCCACTAAGACACCTGTAGAAAGTGCCCAAGTTATTGGAAATTTTATTGTACGGAACGTGAAAATAGAGGCACCAGCCACCATAGACAAATGTTTACCGGGAGCCAGCGTGCCCGACATTAAAGCGAATTTAAATGTGCTGGCTAAATCTAAATGTAAATTGAGTACGATTATTATAGACGTCAACATAAATAATGTTTGTTTCCAGGAGATAATATTAAAGATAATAAGTCTAAAGATAATATTAAAGAGGTATGTGAACTTGCTAGTACAATGTCGGACACTGTAATATGCTCTGGCCTCCTTTCTGCTTAATACTGGTGATGAAGTTCACAGCAGACTCTCATCAATAAATTGCTAGATGTCTAAGTGGTGTTCGCAGAATAATATAGGCTTTTTTAGATAATTGGAGAAGTTTTTGGGGTAGACCTGACCTGTTAAAAAAAGATGGCCTCCATCTATGGGGCTGCTCTTTTATATAGAAATTGTACAACACTTGACTAACTGGGGCCCAGGTCAGGAAGCAGACAAACTGGCTTACCAATCGTCTGCTAGCCGTCACACATTACAGAAAACACATAATTTACAACATATAGAATATAGAGACTTGGTCTGTCCCCGGGAGTGGTAAATACAAAAACCCTGTAAACATTTAAATGGCAACATAATCAACATTAAACTAATACATTTAAGCATTTTACATTTAGGCATTTAGCAGACGCTTTTGTCTAAAGCGACTTACAATGTGAGAAGAACAAAGAGGCGATAAATCAAAAACGGCTGTACATAGATACATAGATACAAATTTTACTAAAAGTACAATATTTCAATCCTTGATGTGATGATGCTTGAGAGAGGAGAAAGGGTTAGTAGGTTTTTTTTATAATGGTTATACTTGTGTCAGGTATTCATAACAGAGACATGTTTTTAGCAGTTTCTTGAATGCAGTAGGGGATGCAGCAGACCGAACAGAGTTTGGAAGACCATTTCATCAGCAAGTGATACTGAACATAAAACTGCAAGTAGGAGATTGTGTACCCTTAGAGGAGGTATAACAAGAAGACGTTAATTTGCTGACCGTAGAGATCTGGAAGGAGTGTATATATGTATGAGTTTGTGAAGGTAAGATGGTGCAAGGAGTAGTAGTTTTATAAGCAAGGAGTAGAGATTTGAACTTTATGCGTGCAGCAACTGGTAGCCAATCAAGGGAAATGAGAAGAGGTGTGACATGGGCTCCTTTTGGCTCTTTAAGGTCAAATAAAAACAATACATAATATGTAATAACAATACATAATACAATACATAATACAATACATGATAAAAACAATACATAATACAGACAAACAATTAATAAGGCTCGGTTTGCTAAATATTAGATCTCTGTCTAGAAAAGTGCTTTTTGTTAATGATATGGCCACAGATCATAACGTAGATGTTTTCTGCTTGACAGAAACATGGCTGAAACAAGATGATTACATAATATTAAATGAGTCAGTTTTGACGGTTCGGTTTTGACAGTTCACCACGTGCATCTGCGTCCTGTTTCTCTCGCCCGGCTCGTTATCCTTAATGCCCTCATTACCCCTCACTTCCCCAGCGGACCGGGTGCCATTCCACAGTTACATTTCTTTGTGATCAGTGCTGCTGTATACCGGGGACCTAGTGGCCTTGTTGGCTGATTTCGGTGTCTGCACTTTCCACACTGATCTTCATGCCGGAATCAGCCTTGCCGCAATCTGGGTCTCCGGTTGGCCTCGTCAGCCAGTCGCGGCGGGTCGAGTTCACATCTCTGCCCCTGTCCTTTCCCTGCTGTCGCCCCCAGTGGATTTATTTGGACTATTTTTCCTGTTCCTTTTTGTCAGTGACTGTTGTCTTAATAAAGTTTCTCACTCTGCATTTGGGTCTCTCGTTACCTGACAGTTATAAGAATGAGCCTCGTCCAAAAGGCAAAGGTGAAGAGGTGTTGCTTCACTTATTTTTAACGTTTCAGAAGCAATTATTTTAAAGTAATGGTGCTCAATATAACTTCATCTGGTGTAAGTGGTAAACCAAGTCTGTCAGTTCTACTGGCTACTGTATACAGGCCACCAGGTTACCACACAGACTTCAAAGAATTTGCTGAGTTTCTGTCAGTAGTGGTATTGACCACAGATCAAGTCTTAATTGTTGGTAATTTTAACATTCGTGTGGATAATGAAAAGGTGCATTGGGGTTGGCTTTCAAAAACTGCAACAAGGTTTCACAGCATGTGTCAGGACCCACTCATTGTCATAATCATACTTTAGATTTAATACTGTCCTATGGTGTAAATGTTGATTACATTAACATCCTGCAGCAGATCACATTTCAGATCATTATTTAGTGTCCTGTTTAATACATTTACCCATGACTGCAAAATCATATCGTTGCTATAATATACTTGCAATGACTGCTCAGGGGTTGATAGATCCATTTGCAGCGTTTCTTGAACACAATCAGAATCAACAGGCACAGGTCAAAACACACAGCAAACAGGGGCAACGTAGAAAATCCAAAAACGTAAACAATACCAGGCAAGGGGTCAGGGCAGGCAGCAATCAACAAGGGTAATCCAGAAACAGAGCAAAGTCCAAGAGGCAGGCAGCAAACAATCAGTAACGAGTGGCAGTCCAAGTTAAAACCCAGGCAGCGTACACACAAGGGAAAACCACTCAGAATTGTTCACACGGGGCAAAACAAGACTTCGCAACAAGTTCACAGTTTATATGGAGAGCGAGTGATTACAAAAAGGGCATATGGGTAATGTAATTCAATATTCCGGAGAGGGTTCCCGCTGGCGGCAGGTAGAGGGAGCCACAGAGACCGGATTTGTTACAACACTACAGCAATAACTTCTGCCACGAAAAATTATTTATCAGCCATCTGCCTGAACTGTCTCAGTTTGTTAGAACAACAGATAACCTTGAAAGTGCAACAGAAAGCATTACCTCCCTCCTTTACAACACCTTAAATAAAGTTGATTCCCTATGCTTAAAGAAGATAAAGGACAGCAGCCCAATGCCTTGGTATAACGAGCATACACACATCCTAAAAAGAGACGCCCGGAAACTAACTAAACAAGAGGTATTTCGTATAGCATGGAAGGAGAGTATTTAAAACTACAGAAAGCCCTTAAAAAACTCCAGATCTGACTTCTTTTCAAATATCTTAGAAGAAAATAAACACAACCCTATATTTATTTAATACAATGGCTAAATTAACAAATAAAAAGCATCAACTGCTTCTGACAGTTGTCAATATCAAAGCAGTGATGATTTTATGAATTTCTTTAATTTCTTTAAAAAACTAGATATAGTCAGAGAAAAAATCAGACACATACAAATGCCTGCAGTGCCATCAGAAGAGATGACGCATCATAATTTGCACAAGGAACAACTCCAATCATTCTCTAGTACAAATAAGGATGAACTGTCAAAAATAATTAAATCAACGACATGTATGCTATAGCCTATACCTACCAGCCTATGGAGGATCCAAGATGGCGGTGTGGCAGTGGCTCAGCTGCTCCAGATCCAAAAGGTATTTTTGCTATTTTTGTCTTTCCAACCTGGTTTACACCACATATGGATGCAGAAACAATTGCGTTTCGTGTCTATAACTGACAGACTTTATTACAACTCAGGATTTACCAATTATGATGACGATCTGCTGGAGAAGCTCAGTGTTTTCATTCTACTCAGAACCCTGACACAGAAACCGACATCAAAACTCCAGCTAACGGCGTCTTCCGATGCAGGGGGCCCAGGGAGGGGACCTCGTAAGTGGTGTGAGAGAAAGCGAAAGCACGGCAAAAGAGCCAGAGTCCGTACTAGACTGAATATAAACCACAGTTGACTGGCTCTCCCTTCCATTCTGCTCTCTAATGTCTGCTTCCTGGACAATAAATTGGACTACATCCGACTGAAACAGACTACACGGCGTGAGTAGACTGCTGTGTCTTTGGGTTTTTTTACGAAGATGTGGTTTGGGGAGAGTTCCGGATGCTGCCATTCAATTACACATCGCGCTGCGTTTCATGCCGACAGAGAATCAGCTTTGTGCGGTAAGGCTCATGGCTGAAGTTTGTTTTTTTATTAACACGGAATGGTGCAGGAATTCGGCGCTAGCATCTCGTTACTGCTCATCACTGGTGGAGTTTGTAACTGTTAGTTGCAGACCTTTTACACCATTCACAGTCTTTGTTATAGGCGTTTATATTCCACCCAGCGCGAAATTCTAAAGACACGCTCTGTGAACTGTATGCAGCTGTAAGTAAACTGCAAAACTCATACCCTGACGGACTGTTTATTGTCGCTGAAGATTCCAATCATGCAAATCTCAAATCAGTTCTCCCTAAATTCTGCAGACTTTGCAAATAGAGGTGAGAATGTGCTGGATCTTGTGTATACAAATATTCTGCGCGCGTACAGGACGGAGCTCCGTCCGCACCTTGGATACTCAGACCACATCTCTGTTATGCTAATTCCAGCATACAGGCCATTAATCTGATGCATCAAACCAGTTCTGAAGCAGGTAAGAACCTGGCCAGCAGGAGCTATCTCTGCTCTTCAGGACTGTTTTGAAAACACTGATTTTCAGATGTTTAGGGAGGCTGCAACTGGTGGCTCCATCAACTTGGAGGAGTACACGGCATCGGTCACCAGCTACATCAGCAAGTGCATCGATGACATCACCAACATCACAGCACGCTCAGACTAAAAGCTGTAGATGACTGCTGAAGTGTGTGCACTCCTGAGAATTAGAGATTTTAAGTAAATGAAAGTGACATGTTTTAGTCAGATTTACCCGAAATGCGACCTCTGCATTTAACCCATTACTGATGAGAAGTGAACACACACTGCAAGTCATGAACACACACACACCCAGAGCAGTGGGCAGCTATAACTGCAGCGCCCGGGTAGCAATCAGGATTAAGTGCCTTGCTCAAGGCACTGCCCCAAAGTTGTGGCCTACTGGTGACAAGGCGGCCTTTAGAACAGGTGACAAGGTGGCCTTAAGAACAGCAAGGGCCAAACTGTCCCAGGCTATCAGAGAAGCAAAGTGTACACACGCCCAGAGAATCCACGGCCACTTCCAGGACAGCAGTGACAGTGATGCCTCCCTCCCAGATGTGATGAACAACTTCTACTGACGGTTTGAGGCACAGAATGACATGATGGCGAGGAAGTCCACACCCCCACCCACTGACTGGGTGTTGTGTCTTACTGCGGCTGATGTGAGGAAGACTCTGCGTTAACCCATTAAAGGCCGCTGGACCAGACAACATTACTGGGAAAGTGCTCAGAAGATGTGCAGACCAGCTGGCAGACCAGATGTCTTCACCGACATTTTTAATGTCTCTGAGCAGCGCTATTGTCCCAACATGCTTTAAGACCACCACCATCATCCCCATGCCAAAGAAATCCTCTATGTCCTGCCTTAATGACTACCGCCCCATTGCACTCACACCTATCATCATGAAGTGCTTCGAGAGGCTTGTCATGAGGCACATCAAGACCCTGCTGCCGCCTTCACTGGACCCATTGCAGTTTGCGTACCGCCCAAAATGTTCAACTGATGACGCCATTGCCACCACCCTCCACCTGGCCCTTACACACCTGGACAAGAAAGACTCATATGTAAGAATGCTGTTCATAGACTTAAGTTCAGGTGGGTCTCATCAGTAAAGTTGACAAATGAGCATACATGGAGAAGGTGCAGAGGCTAACGGACTGGTGCAAAGTCAACAACCTGACCCTGAACGTGGACGAGACATGGTTGTTGGCTTGAGGAGAGCAAGCAGTGACCACTCTGCGCTTAACATAAACGACTTCCTCTTGGATATTGTCAAGAACACCAAATTCTTTGGTGTCCACCTGGCAGATTATCTCATCTGGTCCCTCAACACCAGCACCATAGCCGAGAAAGCCCACCAGTGCCTCTACTTTCTGAGAAGGCTGAGAAAAGCCAATCTCCCATCCCTTATCCTCACCATGTTCTACAGAGGGACTATTGAGAGCATTCTGAGCAGCTGCCTCACTGTCTGGTTCGGGAATTGCACCACCTCAGATCGCTGCAGAGACCCTGCAGAGGATAGTGAGGACAGCTAAGAAGATCATCGGGGTCTCTCTTGCCTCCATCACAGACATTTACACTACATGCTGCACCCCTCAAACAAACTCTTCACCCTCCTGCCATCTGGAAGAAGGTACCAAAGCATTCAGGCCCTCATGGCCAGACTGTGCAACAGTTTCTTCCCTCAAACCATCAGACTCCTCAATACCTTTTGACCTGTCTGATGGCGAAACACACACAACACTCACACAACATAGCAGGCTCTGCACTTTACACACAAAAATACTGTGAACTGCACTGATCAATGTTGCACTGTCCTTCAGTCTGCCTGTCCTCAGGTAAAAATTGTCTGTACCATGTTTACTTTTAAACTGGAATTAAACTGTATCTGTGAGGATTTCCAGTCAGGATTTAGACCATATCATAGTACAGAGACTGCTCTCATCAGAGTGACAAATAATTTGCTCATGTCGGCTGATTGTGGCTACATCTCTCTTCTGGTTCTACTTGACCTTAGTGCAGTCTTTGACACTATTGACCACAGTATTCTGTTAAATAGGCTTAAAAATTATGTGGGCATAAATGGAACTGCACTGGCATGGTTCAAGTCATATTTATATGACCGATTCCAGTTTGTTGCTGTGAGTGAAAAGGTGTCATATTAATCACAAGTTCAGTATGGAGTGCCACAGGGCTCAGTGTTTGGGCCTTTACTGTTCACCCTGTACATGCTACCTCTGGGAATAATTATTAAGAGACGTGGAATTAATTTTCATTGTTATGCTGATGATGCTCAGCTTTATATTTCTTTGACACATGCTCTCTGTGTCAAGCGCTGAAAACGTTACTTAATGCATTCATGACATCAGGACTTAATTATTGCAATGTCTTACTGCTTTGTCATGCTGAGTGACTGCTCTGCAGGTTTAGTAAAAAACTCCATTAGACCAGAACAGGAGATACTTACCATTAGAACAGATGCACTGGCTCCACACTAGGGTTAGGCCTGTCTTTCTTTTCCTCAGAAAAGAGTCAGCATGCTGGTCCTGTAGTCAGCAGGATGCATACTTTATCCAGACCAGATGGTGGGAAGACAGGATGGGATGACCCCAGAACCTGGCCGAGCCTAGTTTCACCCAAGGTTTTTTCTCTATCTATACATCATTGGAATTTTGGTGCTTTGCCACTGTCACCCTGTTGGCTTGTTTACTAGGAGACTGCATATACTTAACTTGGCTTAGGGTTTTGTAAATTGTTAATGTTGCGTTTAACAATGATCAGTCCTAAAGACTCTACTATTTTGCTACTTCCTTTTTTTTCCACAAAAAAAAAAAATACTACAATAAATTAGTGCAATGCAATGCTTTCCATTAATCAAAGACTGGTTCCCTCTTATCAATGAAGCATCCAGCGAAGATCATGTGGAGCCTTAACTAACTGTGTCAGGACACTTTCTTTCAATGGGCAAGACATGCAGATATCATACTTTATAAATGATGAATTAAGTATCATTAGCCCTTTTTACTGAGGCGTATTGAAATTAAGTGATCTGCTGAATTCCAAATAACTTCTAACAAATCATTTTTAACTTCTTTATTCTGCTTCAACTTTATTCAATGCTACACTGTATGTGTGCTGTCTGTTTGTTAAAGTAGTATCCCATTTGGTATGAATTAATGCATAAATCTGTTCTTGCGAAGAAATCTCAGATTAGCAGCATTTGTAAACTGTAACAGAATAAATTAATTTGCTTTGGTGAAGGAATCCCAAAATGCAGTATTGTTTAAACCGTTTCTAACAAAGAACTCTCACACTCATCAGTACAGTGTTGTGTGAGGGGAAAAGATGAGCAAATGGAGGCCTGTTGTTTAAAGTTGTTTAAAGTAGAGAGAAGCTCTAATTAATGAAGGTTTAATGGCTTATACCATTTTTGTTTGTGATCACAGCATTCTGTTAAATAGGCTTAAAATAGCATAAATGGAACTGCACTGGCATGGTTTAAATCATATTTATATCTGATTTTATATCTGATTTAAGTCATATCTAATATCTGACTGATTTTAGTTTGTTGCTGTGGGTGAAAAGGTGTCATATCAATTACAAGTTCAGTTCAAGTTCAGTATGCCACAGGGCTCAGTGCTTGGGCATTTGCTTTTCACCCTGTACATGCTACCCCTGGGAGCAATTATTAAGAGACATAAGGAGTTAGTTTTAATTGAAATGCTAATGATACTCAGTTGTATATCTCTGAGGCAGAATGAGACGACTAACTTAAAACTAACAGAATGTATACTCAATATCAAAACATGGATGACTAGCAACTTTCTACAACTAAATTCAGACAAAACTGAACTGCTTCATCAATAATCTGTGTGTCCTTTTCAATAGCAATTTGTCCTTTGAAAACCACATTTAGCTGTCTTTTTATTTTTTAGGATGTGCAGGGATGGCCAGTGTTTAGATTTTGTTCACACAGGACTCAACAAACTGCATCAGCACACTTTCTTTCAATGGGCAAGACATGCAAGTATTACACTTACACCCTTTTCACTAAGGTGTGTTGGAATTAGGAATAGAGAATTAGAGTAGAAAATAAAAAGATTTCATGGATAATAAGAATAGTTAATAGTCTTGTTTGTAGGGGGATCATGTTACTCTTCGTACATGATGGCCGCAGATCTTTAGAGCTCCTGGCACACTCCCTCATTTATTAGTATTTAACAGGTTAAACGTTCAAACTGAGCAGTCTAAACATACCTCTAAAAGAGATGAGTGTCAACAAGTAAGCTGCATGCTCCCCAGCGAAGAACTCGACTGGAAAACGGATGAAATCCTCAAGTTGCAGTGAAGAAATGGCGATTGCCATTTCACAGGCATTAACAAAGCAGCAAGATACATTGCACGAAGTTGTCCGGAACGCAGTGCGCATTGTGATGAAGGATGTGACACAGTGTATACAGTCTTTGACGGCAGAATTTGACACTGATGACTGTCATGCCTGGGCTTATCGACAACAGTGGACAATGTCCATCGCAAGACAAGAGGCCTGAAACAAGATGTAGTTGGCTGCAAATCATATATATACAAGCTTCAGACAAAGCTGGCAGAGTTGGAAGATTGAGAAAGACGCAATAATGTCCGGATAGTTGGTCTTGCACCGAATTGTGAGGAAGGTGACACAATTTTCCAAGAAATGCTCCCAAATTGGACTCCCTCGCTCGCAAATAGGCCAGCAAAGAGACAGGTCGCACTATGATTTTCAAAGTGCTGAGATATCAAGATCGTCAGGCCATCTCAGATGGGGTCAGAGAGGTGAGCAAGAGGGGACAATTCCTGGATGGTGAGAATCTGTTGAAATTCTTCGCTGACTACAGTGCTTACACTTCGCAAAGATGAAGAAGCTTCACGGACACACGGAAGGAGTTGACAGCAGCGGGAATAAAATCTTTTCTGATGTACCCAGCTATTTTGTGCGTTATGCATAATGGTGAGAAACTGTCTTTCTCTTTGCTACAAGAAGCAGAGGAGTTTCGACGACAGATCGCAGTCACTCGGAGGGCAGCTGATCTTTGCTGATGCCAATCCATTCGCGATGACTTGGATCAAAATATTAAGTAACCAGCCATTATTACTAGTAGGACTGTTCATGTAACTGTGCAGTCCAGGACACTTGATTTTATTCTGAGTAAACCTACTGGGAACAGCACTGCTCAAAACCAGAAGACGCAGCAACGCATAATGAATGTAGCAGGAAAGACTAGCAGTGCCATATTACCTTCCCTCACAGACATTTACAACACCCAATTAACCCGGAAAGCATTCAGCATAGCGGGGGATCCCACCCACCCCTTGCAAGGTCTCTTTAGTCTTCTGCCATCGGGGAGGAGATTCCGCAGCCTCCAGGCTGCCTAAAGAACCACAACCCCAAGACTGAAAAACAGCTTCAGCCACCAGGCTGTCAGAAAGCTGAACTCTCTCCCCTCTGCCTTAAGAATCACCGAACTGTAACTGCACACACACACACACCCCAGATCACACAAATGCACAAGCCACTTTTACTACTGCTGTGTACAATATAAATCAAGTCCACTTTTACAAATGCTGCTCTCTCTTGTTTTGCACTAATGTAAATATCTACACACTCACATGTGCCGTGAATGTCTAGAGTGTACATATTGTATTTTATTTTATTTTACTTCTTTTTCTTAATTACTTGTCTTGTTATGTTGCTTTCTCACACCATGGGTCTGAGGGAAATGGTATTTCAATTCTCTGTGTGTCCTGTACATATAGCAGAATTGACAATAAAGTTGACTTTGAATAAGTTTAAACGATGTTTAAGGTCATAATGTTTTAAAATTAAATTCTTGGTATTTGTGTTTAGGAATATTCTATGTTCTGGTTTTGTCAGGGAAAATACAGAGATCCAG
This sequence comes from Ambastaia sidthimunki, assembly GCA_036877625.1. Lineage (NCBI taxonomy): Eukaryota > Metazoa > Chordata > Actinopteri > Cypriniformes > Botiidae > Ambastaia > Ambastaia sidthimunki. The sequence continues at coordinate 13,418 of JAZGTK010005804.1, forward strand.
ATGCGGGTTCAGGAGGTTTATTTATCACTCCGACACAGGTAACAAAAAAGGCAAAACAAACAACAAAACAACTGATGAAGGCACGAATCCGGCACAGGCGCTGGTGAAGCGGGCAGCGGGAGAACCGGGAGGGTGACAGGCAGGGCAGGAGAGGCAGCTGAGCGGTGACAGGTTGGAGGGAAACGGGAGGTCCGGGCAGAGTGCGGAGAGCCAGTCCAGGAGAATGGAAAGCAGGGTCTGGGGCAGAAAGGAAAAAACAAAAACGAAGCAAAAACACAAAATGACAGACCTGAAGTCTAGACACGACAAAAATAACAAGACAAGAAAATTTTGTTCAAAAACTAGACAGGTCAGGCTAATGGCATAAACCAAGACGAACTGACAATAGACAGAAAACACAAGGGAACTATAAAGGAGAAAAATTAAAGAGAAAACAGGTGGAGGTGATTAACGCAAACAAGGCTAACGAGAGAACAAGGAGGCGGGGTAAGCGCAAACAACCGAGCACATGGCAAGCTGTCAAAACAAAGCCATGTGCTCAAACAAACACAAACACAAGGACAACAGACACAGACAACAAAACCTGGGTTGGTCAGACCAAGGTCCTGACAGGTTTAGCAAGTATTTAACATAGAAAAACATGTTCTGAGTTGAAAGTAATGTATGGTTCTGATGTTCCTGTTAACTTCTGATTTTTGATATATGGAAAGGAAGTCTAAATATGGAAGGGAGCGAATAAGTATCAGATCAGTGGGACGAATGAGACTGTCATGGTTCCAATACACAAGCTGGGGAATAGCCAGCAGTCTGGGGGAGGGGGGAGTTTCATCCTGCCACATATCTTTTCTTCTGTGTTGGTATTGAAATATGCAATCAAAGAAGTTGTGTCTAAAACACTGCATTATTTGACATTTAGTATAGTTTATAGTTTTTTTTGACAATTATTAATATTTCAATTATGTCAGTTAACATCAGTTGTTATTATTGGAGGAGACATGAATGCACTTGCAGATTTGATATATGACAAATCCACTTCTATATTTTCCAAATCACAAGAGACAACATCAGCAAATTTTAAGTCCTTTGTGCAAACCTTTAATCTTATAGATGTATGACGTTGTAATGACTGCTCAGGAAGCGGTAGATCCATATGCAGCTTTTATTTGGACAAAATCACAGTAAAACAGGCAAAGATCAGAAACCAGGCAAACAAGGGCAACACAGGAAATCCAAGAGCGTTAACAAAGTCCAGGCAGAGGTCAGGGCAGACGGCTAGCAACAAGAGTAATTCAAAACAAGCAGTAGTCCAAAAGGCAGGCAGCAAACAATCAGAAAACGAGAGGTAGTCCAAGGTATATATCCAGGTATCAGATCACAATAGGAAACCGCTCAAAAACGTTAGCCGTGGCAAAACAAGACTTCGCAATGAGTTAGTCACAGAGGTGAGTATATATAGTGTGGGTGATTGTAAGATGGCCGCCACCTGGTAGGGGCGTGTCCCAGGTACGGGGATTATGGGAAATGTAGTCAATATTCAGGGAAAGGATCCCGCTGGCGGCTAGTGGAGGGAGCCACAGAGACCGGATTCGTTACAGACGTGTTCAGAATCCATTGGTGAGGGATTACACTTTCTTTCTGTTTTGAAAGTATCACAATCTCTCCTGCTGTAATATCTAACCACAATTCAATGCTAACTAAGTTTACTTACTGCTCAAGTAATAGATCTCCAAGATGGCAGTTCAATGTAACTCTTCTGCAAGATTCTGGGTTTTTAATAGATTTCAGAAATAAGCTGAGACTTTTTTAGCATAAACCTTAATAGTGTGGATAATCACATGATGGTATGGATGGTCACAAAAAAATTTTTGTTACTTCTTTTTCATCACATTTAAATAAAACAAGAAAATTACAAATTGAGGAATTAGAACAATTTGCCTTTCTCAAGACATAAAGTTGAAGAAGAAATTCTCAAAATCTGTTAAAAATGCACTGAAGAGCTCTAGGTCAAGACTAAATGATCTGCTTCAGAGAAAAGCTAAATTTATTATGCATAGAGTTCGGCAGAAATATTATTATAATAGGCCAAGACCCAGTAAGTTATTGGCTTTACAACTCACACAAAGTGAAGCCAGGGCTGTCATTAAAAAATATTTATTCATCCACAAAAGGCTTAGTAACCAATCCTAGAGTAGGGTGACCAGACATCCTCGATTTCCAGGGACAGTCCCCATTTTTGATGACCTGTCGCCGAAAATGTCCCTGTTTATCAAGGAAAACACCCGATATTCAGTAGCCCAGGAGAAGATGTGTGTAGGTTGCTTTAAGAGTTATTCTATTTCAGAACGACACTGGCTTTCAAGTGCTTTTATTGGTGGATCATGGCATGTGAACATTACATTAGATAATGTTTAATAACATTTGACAGAACTGCACGCTTGCTAGAGAGCAAAAGTTACTTGTCTTGGTTTAAGTTACAGCTACTACACGCATCTGGTTGTCTTTATAGGCCGGTAGGTGACTCAGTGGCTTTTCTTGTAAGTGGCTGTTTTGCCTTTGCTATCTATCTTTTTCCATATGAAACAAAGCATGCCATAAATTGATTAAATGAAACCACCTGAATCCATTCAGGTGCCGAGATGTCTCTGCTAAATGCGTAAATGTCTTATGATACAATTATTATTATTTATTTATTTATGTATTTTATGTATTCTATGTATTCTATGTATATAAGACTGTTGGGTCAATCACATTAATAAAGATTTATTGACCAAATGCTTATAATTGATCCATTAGTTTTCATCATTCTACTGTATCCTTTAGTTTTCTTTTTATTATTAGAATTAAGGGTCAAAGACCATCTCAGGTTACGTACTTAACCATGTCCCTATTTTCTCAGACTGTGTTTTAGCTTAGGTTTCGAGGCACAATCATGCCATTCAAGAGGAATGTCTTGTCTTTGTCCTTAATGCTGAAGAGGTTGAGCTACAGATGTCTCTCAGTAGCCACCATATACACCTTAGTATGGCCAACAGCATGGCTGTCTGCTTGGTGGTGTGGGAAGCAAGATCTGTGGCCCTGCAAAGTTCTTTAATTGCCTTCAGCCCTAACTCCTCACCTAAGTTGAAATCTTAAAGCAGGTCATCCTGGTAAGCATGCGATATGGCCATTGTATGGAGGACCACATACAACATTGTGGAAAGAGATGGAAAGAGATAGACAGTTAGCGTCTCTACCACCTTTAGCATCGCCCCAAACCCATGTTCATTTGACTTTGCTACCATGGTGTAATTAGAGGTAGCCAGAGTAAAAACATGGGCCAAGTATGGATTTCTCCATGATCTCGAAAGCTCTGTGTGGAGATCCAGAAATATCCAGGAGTTTCTTACAGCAAGGCTGCTCCCTGCCCCCAGCTTAGAACAGAGGACCTTCTGATGCTCATCTATATATATATATGCATGCATATATGCGCTTCAAAATGTAATATTTTCATTCCATGTAAGGTCAAAATGCAGTGACCAGTACAATTTGCCTCTGCCATAAAAGGTGCAGTCTCTACATAAAGACAGAACATGCCAGTATCATCGCATTTTAGAAACAAGTGTGCATATATTGTTGTGGTTAATCTCATAAAAATGCATTTGTAGTTGTGACGTAACACGGCCGCAGATGGTAAATTGAAATTAACAGTTTTATTGAAATGATAGAAGAACATAAACTGGAAAATGAAACAGGTGAGTAGATGCTTTCTCAGGTTGGTTTGAACAGTGGATGGCTTGTAATGGAGGTTATTTCTCTTTTCAGGAAAACAGACCCAACAACAGGAACGGAGAACCAGGGAACACTTGAGCATGGAGGAGAGACACCTGGAACAAACTGGGAGGAACAGAACACAAGAGGTAAGTAAACAGGTAAGAATACTCTCGTGGTTAGCGAATAGCGAGAGGGAGTCCGTCAACACAAAGCGTGAGCGTGTGTTATTGAGACCGGACGGTGACTGAAACCAAGGAGAGTGTATTTAAAGGTGTAGTGATGAGTGGGGAAATTAGAAACAGGTGCGTGTGATTAAAACTCAGGAGAGGAGGTGCGCTGTGTGTAATTAGTGGGTGAACCTGAACGCTTAGTGACAGTAGTGAGCACACATGGAAATTAAATAAATAAAATCTCTGGTTGGTATACAATACAAAAGTAAATACAAGATGATGTGAAAGTAAATGTGACGGAGAGAATGAGATGATGTGTCAATGTAGTGACACCAGGGCTTCCCCTCTGGGAGCCCCAACCCCCCATTTTTTTTTTTTTTACAAAAGTCAAATAAAAATTGGCAAGTGGAATTTGCATGCCACTCTTTGTCCAAGGCATTCGGATAACAAAGGAGATGGCATCCACTTAATTATTCAGATTTGTGCTGAGGAGCCAAGAGTAAGTCATGGCCATATAATCATCGCTTTATAGCTGTGGCAGAAGAGACACAACATTTCAAAATGAAAAGAGAGTGGGTGAAGAGGGGCAGAGATGGAAAGTTTCCCTATTAAGGGTACGTTGACTAACAGCACCAGGGTTTGTGGCAGATCCTGCAGGTAGGGAATGCTATGGTGTCCTACAGTCAAGGGGGTGGTTTAGCTGAAGTAGCAGAGACAGACCAAACACAGAGACAGAGAGTGTTTCTGTCTTTGTGGTGTCTCTAGAAACTGAATAAGACTTTACCTCATTTAGTATGTACCCCAAAATTACTCCAACGTGCCTGCTAGTATGGGTGATTCCTACTTATTCAGTGTACCTGTTGCTGATGTCTCCCTGCGTGTTGCAATCACTGGTGCGGGTACCGAGGTATCCAGTGTCAGATCCACTCAACAGATACCACAACAGATAGAACTATCACTTCACTACCTGAGCACTAGGAGATCTGTTACTTATGGGGACAATAGCTAGGTGGTGGAAGGCCTGAACACTTTGAAATGAAAATTAAACAAAAGCAAAAGTCTAATTAAGTCTGTTTAATTAATGTATAAATTCAATCAAATACAATCCTAAATGCAGAGAGGAATGTAAGAAAAGAGCAAACAGAAAAGCGATATAAAAGAATTAAATCAGTAAAACGATAACCAATAATATTAATTACCATTATGGTTTAAATAATAATAATTAATAAGCCAAGGTTGGAGGAGGTGGTCAAATAATAAACTAACAAAATAATAAAAATAAAAGCAATAAACCAATCAAATAAAATAAAAGGTAGTAAGAAGAAAAAAAATGCCCACAGGTGGCATTGATGCCCAAACAAAAGAAAAGTCAGGAGTAAAAAGATAAACCAAAACTGTTAGACACGAAAGACATACTGCCCTCTAGTGTTAGTAGAAGATCATGCGCCTTAACCTGCACTTCCATTTAACCATGCTCAAGGTGGAAATTACTCTCGATTTTCACACAGGGAAAATCGAGCTTCCTTCCCTGCAGATCGTCTCCGTGCCTCTAGAGGTCCCCCTGTACTCCCCTCTGCCTCTGTTCTTCCTTGTGTGTCTTTGTTTGCATTACTGGCTCCTGTATTCTCGTTTACAGTATTTACCTTACCTGTGTCCTGATTAATATCATTTGCCTCACCTGTGCCTTGTTTCCTTTTGTGTATTTAGTTGTGTTTGTTCCCCTGGTTCCCCGCTTGGTTTTTGCACGTTGTGGCCGTTACTGCCCGTTTGCCCAAGCGCTGCCCAAAGATTTTCTAGCTGCTTGATCTTTCCTTGACCGATCCTTGGCCAGAGAGCTGAAGATTCCTACCCAAGCTCTCCCTCACCCCCAGGCAGTCACAGCATTGGATGGTAGGCCCCTGAAGCCGGGCAGGATAACTGAGGCTACTCAGCCTGTGTGACTCAACATCTCGCAACACCAGCAGGAGGAGGCCTTTTATCTTATTAATTCCCCTGAGTTTCCTGTCATACTGGGTCACCCTTGGCTGCGTAGGCACAACCCCCAGATCAACTAGCCCACTGGCACCATTCACAGCTGGGGTGCCCCCTGCCTACTCACCAGCCCTTGTCCGAGTCCCTCTGTCCCCAGTCCCAAGAGTCGACCAGAGCCGGTTGACTTATCTCGAGTCCACAGGGTCTATCACCATTTCAAGCCAGTCTTCAGTAAGGCCCGGGCTATCTCCTTACCCCCTCACCGCCCGTACGATTGCGCCATTGAGCTGCTCCCTGGATCCTGCCCTCCCAGGGGCCGGATATTCTCCCTGTCTCCCCCTGAGCGCTCTGCCATGGAAGTTTACATCAAGGAGCCCTTGGCGGCTGGCATCATTCGGCCCTCCACTTCCCCCGCTGGGGCGGGGTTCTTCTTCATGGAGAAGAGAGGTGGGGGCCTTAGGCCATGTATCGATTATCGGGGCCTCAATAAGATCACGGTCCGTAATCGTTATCCTCTTCCCCTCATGGCCACTGCCTTCGAGCTGCTGCAAGGGGCTTCTATTTTCACCAAGCTGGATCTCCACAATGCTTACCACCTGGTGCGGATCCGGCAAGGGGGTGAGTGGAAGACGGCCTTCAATACCCACTGGCCACTATGAATATCTGGTGATGCCCTTCGGGCTCACCAACGCCCCAGCTGTATTTCAAGCCCTGATGAACGATATCCTCAGAGATATGCTGAACATCTTCGTCTTCGTATATCTGGACAACATCCTAATTTTCTCAAGATCACGGGAGGAACATGAGGGGCACGTCACCAGGGTTCTTTAAAGACTCCTCCATAACCATCTCTTTGTAAAGCCAGAGAAGTGCGAGTTTCATGTTACTCAGGCCCAGTTTCTGGAGTTCCTCATCACTCCTGGCCACTTGGAGATGGATCCCCAGAAAGTCAAGGCAGTCCACGACTGGCCCATACCCACCTCGGTGAAGGAGGTCCAACACTTTATTGGATTCACCAATTTCTACCGGCTGTTCATTAAGAACTTCAGTTCTGTGGCGGCCCCTCTAACAGCACTCACCAAAGGGAGTGGAACCAAGATTCTCTGGGGCCCAGAGGCAGCGTCAGCCTTTGAGGATCTCAAGTGCCGCTTTACCTCTGCTCCCATTTTCTTAATCTCTGACCCTGAAAAGCCGTTTGTGGTGGAGGTGGATGCCTCGGAGGTAGGCGTTGGGGCTGTACTGTCTCAGAGGGGTGAGGACAGGAAATTACACCCTTGCCCAGGCACCAAGAACGTGAAGCCTGATGCTCTGTCTCGAGCCCACATTCCCGAGGCACAGGAGATACCATGCAAGCCAGTGATTCCAGGGTCAAAGATCGTCGCACCTTTACTGTGGGAACTGGAAGGGGTGGTGCGACAGGCCCTCGCCCAGGAGCCCGATCCAGGCAGTGGACCCCCTGGGCGTATGTCTGTTCCTCAAGCCGCCCGGGCCCAGGTCCTGCAGTGGGGTCACGAGCCCCCCTTGACGTGCCATCCAGGAAGTGCACGCACCCTGGAATTCCTTCGTTTTGGTGGCCCTCCATCAAAGAGGACATTAAGGCCTATGTAAAAGCCTGCCCTATTTGCAGCCAGGGAAAGTCGACACGTCAGCAACCTCAAGGACTGCTCCACTCCTTACATGTTCCCCACCGGCCTTGGTCGCACCTTTCCCTGGACTTTGTGACTGGGCTCCCACCATCCCGGGGCAACACTGTCATCTTGGTAGTGATGGACCGGTTCTCAAGGCTGCCCGTTTCATCCCCTTGCCCAAGCTGCCCTTAGCCAAGGAGACGGCTGAACTCCTGATTGACCATGTCTTCCGGGTTTTCGGGATTCCCCTGGACATGGTCTCAGACAAAGGTCCCCAATTTTCCTCCCGGTTCTGGGGAGCCTTCAGCAAACTGATTGGGTCCACAGTCAGGGTTCCATCCGGAGTCCAATGGCCAGACTGAGCGGGTGAACCAAGATCTGGAGACCACTCTGAACTGTATGGCAGCCAATAACCCCACGTCTTGGGCCTCTTACATTGTTTGGGCAGAGTACGCCCACAACACCCTCCAGTCCTCGGCCACTGGGCTGTCTCCCTTTGAGTGTCAGTTTGGGTATACTCCCCCATTATTCTCTGAGCAGGAGGTGCAAGTGGGGGTCCCCTCCGCCCAACGCTTTGTCCGCCGGTGCCGACTTACCTGGAGGAAAGCCAGGCACGCTCTTCTGCGAGCATCCCAGAGGTACCAGAGTCAGGCCAACCGCCACCGTAGGAGGGCTCCTAACCTCCGAGCCGGCCAAAGAGTCTGGCTAGCAACCAAGAACCTGCCCCTCCGGGTGGAATCAAAGAAGCTAGCCCAGAAATTTATCGGCCCTTTCCACATTGCAAGAAAAATTAACCCTGTGTCTTACCATTTGTATCTTCCCCGTTCTTTAAGAATTAACCCTACTTTTCATGTTTCTTTACTAA
>JAZGTK010005805.1:0-19157 GCA_036877625.1 Ambastaia sidthimunki
TTCTTTATCTGCAATAGTTGACTTATGAATAAATGGTGTGCCCTTTCTGTCAGGGATAACCACAGGGATCCAAAAGCAGGTCAGAATCTTTATTGACAGAACAAGGCAAAGAGTTCAACAGAAAAGAAAAACCGGCGGGCTCTAGGACCTAACCGGCGCAGGAGCTCGACACTAACGGCCGTGGCAGACTCGGGAGGGTGAGAGGCTGGACCAGGGAGGCAACTGAGCGGGGCACAGGCTGGAGGGTTAGCGGGAGACCGGGCAGCAGCGCGGAGAGCAAACTGAAACCAAAAAACAAACCAAGAAAATAAACAGAATAGACTGAAGTCAGGCAACACCGGACTGAAACACTGGACAGGACAAGACAAGACTTGAGTTGGGCCACAAGATGATCCACAAGTGGGCAATCATCCAGAGACAGCACCTCTTTCAGAAGTTCAGAAACAAAAGTGATCATATCCTTGCCTTCCTCAGTCCCTTCCTTTAGTCTGACAATTCGCACAATTTGTCTTCGGGATCGTCCCTCCAGATCCATGCACTTATCTGTCAGCGCGTGCATTTCTGAACCCAAGCGTTTGACCTCTGACTGGAGATTGGATATGGCATTCAATGAGTGTGTGGCTGACTGTTCTAGCTCAGCAAGAGTAGAGCCGTGCTGCGCTGTCGCAGACTGCAGGGCCAGAATAGCCACCTGGGTTTCTAAATTGAGCGTTGAGAGTTCCCCTCTGATAGCAAAGGTAATTTCTTCAATCCGAGTATCGATTGTTTGGCATATTTTTACTTTGGTAGACCGTAGATCAGAACGTAAAGACTTAATGGCCTCCAGAATAGTAGCATCTGTCGATCGTTGTGAAACTTCGTCCGGCTGCCCAGCGTCGTCAGGAGAGGTCGGTGGAATGAGGCCTGCTTCGCATTGCTTTTTCCTTTCGATGATTGTTGTTTCGAACTCACTTTCATGTTGTCACAAATACGTTTGGAAAGAGCTTAAGCTGATTCAAGTTTAAACTGGACCTTATATGCATAAGTACATATTAAAAATGTCGATGTATCTTTAATTTTTGCGGGAGCTGTAAGGGAGTGCGACCTATCGACCCATTGCTCGATAGCGCCCCCCCTCGGTAGATTTTCAGTTGTTTTTTTCATCACGCGCAGTCAAACAGCTAAGCATTTAGTCTCTACCCATTATGATCATGATAAAGAGATAACACACGCCAATGCACCAGCACACAGATAATTGTGTCTCACTGTCTGTTCCTCCTCAACACTCCCTCCTTACATTTTCGAACACATTGCAAATCAGTTCCACTAAAATGCCTGTCAGAAGCTATGGCAATTCCAATAGGCCCTCATTACAGATTTCATGATGTGTTAATTGCTGGCCATTTTAGCAGTGCTACCATAAAGCTAGTTGCGGCAATCAGTGTCTAGCCCAACCAAATTAACCCTGCTTGTATAAAGGTATTTACATTTCCAATATCTTGTTATTGACTTTCCGGGTCTAATAATTGTTTAGGAGTAAAGTGATCTACTTACAGGACACAGTGATCTGGTGTTATTTGTGAATACGAGTCAACGCAATTCCCATAGACCCATTGGGCCTGAATTGTAATTGCTCTCTTGTTATTGGCTACTTATGTGTGTTTGATGTGAATTATTTTTGATGTATAAGCGCAGTTTCAAAGTGTCAGTCAAAACTGCATTTTCTTTTCTTTAACAATTATTCAGCTTATTATTCAAGTGTTTTTAAACTATTATTTCAGTGTTTTTAAATATAATGACCCATATATTGGTTTTAAGTCATATCATTTGTCGTACATAAACCACTAAACATAAGTGTAATATTAAAAAAATGTGATTTGCTTTATTTACAATATGTATATGTCTTAACATTATAACAGTATGCTTTGTTCTCATGCGCACTACCTTGTAGCTACTCGTGAGTTAAACAGATTATAGGATAGAGGCTCAGCTAATTTTCACAGTGTTCAGTTAATCAATACATCATGTAGGGTGAGGTGTTGGTTACGAATTTGTATAAAAGTGTGACAAATAAAAGTGATAGCAAAAGAATGTAGACAGAGGGTGTTTTTCAATCAGCCAGAATCTGGACCCGCATCCCCTACACATTGAGACACTGGAGACTAAACATCTGGTGACATGACCACATAGTTGCCTAGTAAAATGTCACTGGTATTTATCAAGAGACTTGACTGACGTCTTTCTAGTGTCATTTGTTTTGTGATCACTGTTTGAAGTACAGTCCCCCCATTCTACCATGTGACAAATTGACTCCAGAAAGCACAAAGGCAAAGTACATTTATAAAATACGACAAATCCCAGAAGAAAAATTACTTTGATATACTTCTCTGTTCTATTTTGTTCTTTTTGGAAATTTTGCTGGTCATCTCGGATGCAATATCCTACCAGAAAAGGCCTTTATTACATAAAGTCATATGGACTGAACAAGAGTAAATATGAGCCTGTGGGGTTGATGCATGTGTCTGTCTTTCTAGCACCCTGTGGTGGGCAGTACAGTGGATCAGAGGGGGTGGTTCTATCCCCAAATTACCCTCTCAACTACACTACAGGCCAGACTTGCTCCTACTACATTACAGTGTCTGGAGAATTTGGTGAGTAAATGAAATATACTTTACTTTCAAAGGTCAAACTCTTGGTGATCCGTTTACAGAGTAATTACTGAGTAATAGAATTGCAATTAGTGTGTAAGTAACATGGAATTGCATTAAATTATTAAATTATATAAAATAATGAGAATAAAAACAAGAAAACATAAAATTTAATATAGGATTCATTTCCCTAATACTCAATATGACAATTTCTTTTTTATTTTGGCTTTGTTGTGAAATTTGGCTGGTCATGTTTTTGATTGGAATTATGAGTTTCACCATAACTTGCCAATTTAAGCAGAAATAATAATTTTGAAATTAGTAGCTGAAATATATTTTTGGGACTTTCATATCCACAATCCCACAAAACCAGAGTTTACTAATTGCATTACAAATCCTTGTGGTTCTTGCATAACAAATAGGCTTTTCCCTGAAAATGATTCATGAAAAACTGTGAGTGTGAGCTTTAGGAAAATGTTTGCCAAAGAGTGTCTGGAACTGACAGAAATATTTACAGAGCCACTAGCAAAGGCCTTTCAACTCTTCTGTCTTGTTTGAGTATGAAGCAAAGGCCAACATCTCATTACAGAGAAGATAATGGAGTCATCTCTGTGCCCTGTGTGACCTCACTGCTTAGCTGGCTCTCATACCAGCACCTGTCATGCACAGCATGGCTTTGTGATTTCACTGCTCTCTCATCCCATGGCGCATGAACCGTGTGCCTTTTCAACTAGTTTAATCACAGCTTATCACTGGTCTTAGGTCAGAGAGAATGGACCAGGCCTGAGTATTGTGGTCATTTTTGTTGGCTCTTTCTTTCACTTATTAATTGTAAGCATCACTGCACTGCTCTTCCCCTGGTATTAACAAGGCAATTCAAAGAATACCTTGTTACATGCCCAAAGATGACAATGATGTTACTTTGATCATAACTTGTGGTGCCATATTATATGCATGAAAAATCGAGTTAACCACTCAATAACTCAAGGTCGATTCATCAGTGATTTTGGGGGATTCATCAAAAATAACTACGACATTAAAATCATTTGTTTACAAATGATAAATGAATGAGGAAAAATTGTTTTTGTAAAATGTTGGTTCTTGAAATTTCAATGCTATAGTATTCCTGTAGCTCAATTGGTAGAGATTCCCAAATAAGTAACTTATGTTAAAAACTGCACAAATGTAAATGCTAAAAAAAACCCTTTTTATTTCAAATGTTTTTATATTTGTGGTAAATGGTAAAAGGTATAGCAGCAGAGTTTCCAGACAGATTCCATCCATTTATGGTAAATGACTGTTTAAAACAATTACATGAAATAACTGTGATTCCATTTCACAGTCAAAATATAGTATATTACTGCTGATAAATGCTTGTTAAATAGTAAAAAAAAAAAAAAAAAAAAACAGATTTGTGTGACTTGTTTTTTGTAAACATCAAACAATATTTAAAACCAGTGTGTTACAATAAAATTGTTTTTTAATTTTCATTAAAATTAAACTTATCTATATTACATTAAACCAATGTGTATTCATTTTTAATTGTGTAATATTCAATCACAGTTCTTTATCTGTAATTTTAATGAAAGAACTTTAAATTACAGAAATGATCTGTGGAAAAAAACAGAATGTTGTTGTTCAATTAAAAAAAGGGAAAATTCTGTAAAAAAAATTCTGTAAATCATCATCACTACTTTTAGAATAATGCTGTTGCTGTGAGTTCAGCAGTTCTGCTGTACGCCTATTGTTGGTTCAAAATTTCACGGCATGCTTTTTGTAATCAAACCTTGTATTATAATAAATGTGATTTTATATGCCACTTTATCCAGCGGGGACAAACGTGCCAAAGTAATACACACTTGTGTGCAGCCAGCATGTTATGAACACTTATAAAAGCATCATTCTGAGTCATGCATGTCTATTTGAAATTTGTATAACTGTTTGTCTTAAACTTACTAGAGTTCATCTGAGAGCATCTCCCCCCAGCAGTGGTCGGCAGTAACATGCTCAGTGCTTTTCATTTTGTCTCCTCAGTGGTGTTTGGGCAATTTGCCTATTTCCAGACAGCCATGAACGACTCTATTGAGCTGTTTGATGGGCCCAATCAGAATTCCAGGCTGCTAAGCCTACTGACTGGCTCTCATTCTGGTAAGTAATAGTTTTGTTACTTTGAGTTTGCTTTGAAATTCACAGGACACTTTGGAAAAAAGCCTGTTTAGCTTTTAAAAAAGAAAAGAGACAATGAAGTACAGACAGTTGAGCAGCGAACAAAGTCTGAGGTGAGGTTTAATAGTTTCAGGCTGAAAAAATAAATAAATTAATAAACTTACTGATAAATTTGTGTGGTGAATTTTGTCATTTCTGGGTGCGGTTGGTAACTTTCTCCCTCTGACACCCACAGTCTATACCTTAGATGTTTGGGCCATCTCATGCTGAGATGGTGTTCATGGAGGGTTCATGTTCTTATTGTGATAACATTCCTATGAAAAAATTGGTTGATTTATTCTTTAAGAGTAAAAGAACCTCTTCAGATGCTATCTGCACTGTTCCTTCAGTTGGAGCTGGTGGATCTCTTCATCTCTTGGGAATAGACTCTTTGTCTGCTTTGGGCACAGACCCTTTGTCTGCTTTGGGCACCGCTCAACTACGTACTCAAGGTTCCCACTCCTCAACTACGTACTCAAGGTTCCCACTCCTCATCTCAGGGACTAGGTGGTGAGCCTGCACCTCCTTCCAGAGTTGGAGGAGGACCCAGCCCTTTCCTTGCAGTGTCCCATATGTGCCTTGCATATTTATCCAGACCGAACAGAAGTTTTAGGTTTGAACAGCTCTTTGTTTGCTTTGGAGGTCAAAAGAAGGGGAAGGCTGCCTCCAAACAGAATCTCACTGGATCGTGGATGCCATTTTTTTTGGTCACAGGTTGTACTGTGTCCCTCAGAGGTTCATGCACACTTAACTAGAGGTAATAGTCTCCTCTTGGGCACTTGCAAGAGGTGGCTCTCTGGCAGAAATTTGTAGAACTGTTGGCCTGCAATATTTTTGCAACTTCAGGATTTCGACTACCCCTTTAGTTAATTTCGTCATATGTCATATAAAGCAATGGAAATATCTCCAATGACCCATAAACTGGGATAGTTCTTTCTTATGGCACCACTTATGGCCATGGTTCGATGTCATACTTCCTTGAAGTCCATCTGTTTTTAACATGTAACCTCCTTTTAGGTAGGTTGTTGTCTCTACAGTGCCTTCTCAATTACAGATGTAGTTCCACACAAACATTAAATTGAAACATGCTTTTATGCTGTATTTAAATATATGTCTTTCGGTTTGATATTTTGCTATTTATTGCAAAGGCATTCATGTAAGTGTCAAAATAAAAGATTAGATTGTGAATCTTAAATCTGTAGCCTTGGTTTGTTGTTTTGCACTTGCTCTGTAGTTCAGACTCTTGTTTATTCCTTCTAAAAGGACAGTGTTATCCAAGCAGCTTCCTTTGTTGAATTATTGAGGGTATTATGGAGTGAAAGGTAATAAAGTGGCCTGCAAAAGAAAATCACGGCTAATTCCACACTTTTCAGGATTGATGGCAGCCATTGGACACAAACTGTTTGCATGGCATTTTTATACTGTATATCTTCATGGTCTACTGTGCAACACTATTTTCTCATGAGGAGTGCTATAAATTCATAAAATTTCTTTCTCAGACCTTTGAGCAGCGAGCCAGAAATTCTGACAGGCCACTCAATTCATAGTGAGAGTATTTAACCCTGCAGGCCCACACTTAGTGTTTCAGCTGCCATCTATATCTGTACTATGTTCCTTCCTTTGGATATGACTTTGTAGGAGTTAGCTGATTTTGGATGTAAATTCTCATAGTTTAGCTCAGGGCCAAGTTGACTGTTTTTTTTTTATTGAGCGACTGCATCTGCAAACATATTGAAGACAGCTGGAGTTTTTCATTCAGCACCCATCCATTTTAGTCCCATTGTTGCTGACCTGCTCTCTCCCACACGCCCTGGAGGCTGATCCGAGTTATTAAGCCATTTGTCATGTACGCTACCTTAAGACTACAGTTGGTTACCACACATTTGCTTCCACAACCAACTCTGAGAGTCGATGCGAGTCTTTAACGTCTCCGGTGTTGTCTCGTTGCAGGAGAAACCTTGCCCTTGGCCACATCTAACCAAATCATGCTGAGGTTTAGTGCGAAAAACGGCCAGTCTGCCAAGGGTTTCCATTTTGTTTACCAAGGTAAGCGCATACTCAACTTTCAGTCGATAACAGGCCACTGTATGGAGCCAAAACTTTGTTTTTAATCCTCACATCCAAAACACTTTATGTCAGAAATGCCAGTTTCTCTAAATATAGAAACTTGTGGACTTTAAAAAAAAATAAAACTCACTTTTTACTCTCTCATTACTTCATGTCATGTGCAGCAAAGGAGATACATTCATTGCAAGAAACTTTTGTCATTTTTAAAAAATGGCATTATTGCATCGACATTATAGCTTCATTAAAAATTACACACAAAAATATTCTGTTCACAAATTATTTACTTTGGTTTTTCTGTATTTTTCACACTTCATATTTAATGAAAATGGTGAATTCATTGAAAATAACACCACTGTAATCTTTTGCACACAATAAATATTGAAATTTGATTGTTTGATTGTTGAATCTGATTAATCCACTTAAAAAGTATTTGAAAATTGTTATGTTCTTAAATTTAAAGTGTATTTCTTGTGTACAAATGATAAAGAAAACGTTTAAAATTTGCAGAAATAAATGATAAAACCATTTTTTGTATAACTAATCTTATTATTTAAATGGCAACTTTAAATAAATAGAACAAGATCTGATTTTGAAAACTTTTCTGAGTGAAATCATGGTTGTGAGGTGTAGAGGCTGGTCTGCTGATCAGTATGCTCCAGCCCACTTACTCAGGGAAATAGCCTTTTTATTTCACCTAGAGAAGTGAACGATCGCATTCACAATGTCATAACCAATACACAATAGAGTCAAATGAGGAAGGGACTTGAATTTGATATAATTTGTAATGAATTTAGCTTAAAGTAAAGCTGAATGGAAGAATGATTTCTGAGTTGTGCTTGTGGGTATTTTATGTTGCCTCCCCCTGGATTTTATGCTTTGAGACTTTCTTTTTCCTTTTTTCATTTTGCGGAAGCGCAAAAAAAACAGTCACTACAGCCCCTTTCCATGGCATTTAAATGACTCGTCCCTGACTTTTCTGACTCAGCAGACAGCTGCATGCCACAGGACTTGCAACACATTTCCCCTCGATTTAAAAGCTGTAATAAAGTGTATGAGTTACGCTTTTTAAAGTCCCTTTATCAGCTGCCTTATAAAAAAGATACAATAGAACGTGTTGCATTTGAGCGTGCTCACACATGCGGCGCATAGGGTGGCAAGCCTGCAATGTCTCTTTATATCTCTCTTAAGCGTTTTACAGTGAACAGCGACAGGTGCAGAGAGAACAGTGGGAATATGAGAAATGTTCCCTGACAGTTAGGACAGTTCATTTGGCTCATAGAGGCATCCATGTGATGGTGGATGGTCCCACCAGTCTCTTCCTATACATCCACATCTGTCAGATGAAAGTTAAGGCACAAACAGAGGCAGAAACAAAGTCCCTGCAATGCTCACATGCAAAAATAGCAAAACCAGGAAAGTCTAAGCAAGCGTGTTAGAATCATGGAGATGTGCATGTAAAGGTGTGTGAGCAGTGTATTTTCACTCAGTTTAATCCCTAAAATACATTAAATTGGCTATAACCAATACATTGGATCACAGTCTACAGTGCTGCAACTGAAGGAGAATAGGTTACAAATAGAGACCAGTGGTTTTCTTCCAAAATCTAGTGAGCTTCCTATATATGGGTCACAACATTTTAAGGTATAATACTATAGGTGCATTCTTGTCACAAAGTATGTTCCAGAAGGCAGCTTGCAACAATATGTTGCTTTTTAAGCTGTGTTTTTCTGGAGCTAGCATGTATCTTACATTTACATTTATTCATTTGGCAGACGCTTTTATCCAAAGCGACTTATAGTGAATTCAAGGTATACATTTTTATCAGTACTTGTGTTCCCTAGGATCGAACCCACAACCTTTGCACTGCTAAAGCAATGCTCTACCAGTTGAGCTACAGGAACACTTAGCAATTCCTGATGGTGGACAGCTCACAGGTGTTGGAACAGAGCCATTATGTGTGTTCTGCAGGCACCATATGGGCTCATCTGCCCTGTTTTATTAGAGATCTGTTTCCTCATCACCAGCCGTGCCACGTACCAGTGACATGCAGTGCAGCTCCATTCCAGAGCCCAGATATGGCAGGCGAATTGGCTCAGAATTCTCCGCCGGCTCCATCATTCGTTTTGAGTGCAACCCAGGATACCTTCTCCAGGGATCCAAAGCCATAGCGTGCCACACGGTCCCTAATGCACTAGCACAATGGAATGACACCATCCCGAATTGTATAGGTAAGCTAGCCTGGATTTTTGTTTCTTTTTTCCCAAGGAAAACGCAAGCTGTTTATGTTTTATTTAGAACTAAACAGTTCAAGACAGCTGAGCACCAGATACAGACAGTACATATTTCATTTCACTTTTATTTGCTTGCTAACGTGTCGTCATTCAAATGTTGACTTAATAAGCATTTTTTTCATAACACATCCTGCGGGATGGAAATGTGAGGGTTAAAGTGGCTTTGCTAACCTTGAAATAACTAATAAGGGTTAAGAATCTTACTGCAGGATGAAATGGCAGTGCTCTTCATCCAGATTTCAAATGTCAGGACTCTGGTTTTGTACAGCCAGTCACAGGGGGCCAAATCCAATCCAAGGGCCTCTGGACCACAGCCTGCAGTTCAAAGCCTTCTGGCTTTAATACTGATCATTTAGCTGTTGTGGTACTCTATAGTGCTGCCACGATTTTATCACTCCCAAGATACACTTACTGTGTGCAGCATAAAAGACATTCCACATTCAGTTTTATGCATTAAAGTTGTTTCACATGTGAAGTAAAACATAATATTCCATGAAAAAAATATGGCAGGACTTGGTTTTATCGGGAATTGATTGGATCATAAAAGTGTTTATTTGTTATAAGGTATTTGTCTCTTCTGTTAATTGCATTTAGCATTGCTTTTTCTCTGGCCATGACTTAAAACAGACCTGCATTCTAATTTTTGATGGAGTGGAGTAACAGTGCCTTAAAAAGTAAGATGGTCAGCTTTACAAAACAAGTATTACAAAGACAGAGAAGTAAGATTATTTCTTTCAACGACATCACTCTGCAAAGTGTTCCCGGAACGACAATTTCCATACCGAGAATCTGTATTTTAGGGTTCAGTTTATGTTGCCTTGGGCATAATCGCATCCCCTGTCAAAGGAGTCATCTGTCTGTCTCACAAGACATTTATATTTTTTCCTGCTCAGCGTGAACCCAGTTTTCTTTTTTTGTTTCCTCCACAGTTCCATGCAGCGGGAACCTGACGGAACGGAGAGGCACCATCCTCTCCCCTGGCTTCCCAGAGCCTTATGGGAACAATCTGAACTGCGTGTGGAAAATCATTGTTACTGAAGGTGCTGGTATCCAGGCAAGTACAAAAGAGCCACATGTGAACTCATCAGATGCGGCTAAGCTGTGCCTGCTGGAAAAGTTTTTCGCAAATCGCAAAATTACAGAAGTTAAATTTTGCATTGTAAAACTTGCTTTATGCAAAACGAGGTGCTGTATGTCCTAGCACTCCGGCACGGTTTTGTTTACTCTGCTGTAAATTATTATAGTGTGCGACAGTCTGTCCTGTCACTCATGCTGACTTACAGTCTCACAGCCAAAAGTTTTACTATTAATATTACATTTGCATGGTGGCCTGTTCTAGCAAAGATTCATTCATACAGTGGTGTGAAAAAGTATTGGCCCCCTTCCTGATTTTTATTTTTTTTGCATGTTTGTCACACTGTAATGTTTCAGATCAAACAAATTTAAATATTAGTCAAAGATAACAAAAGTAAACACAAAATGCAATTTTTAAATGAAGGTTTTTATTATGAAGGGAAAACAAAATCCAAACCTATATGGCCCTGTGTGAAAAAGTGCTTGCCCCCTAAACCTAATAACTGGGTGGGCCACCCTTAGCAGCAACAACTGCAATCAAGTGTCTGTGATAACTTGCAATGAGTCTGTTACAGCACTGTGGAGGAATTTTGGCCCACTCATCTATGCAGAACTGTTGTAATTCAGCCACTTTGGAGGGTTTTTGAACATGAACTGCCTTTTTAAGGTCATGCCACAGCATCTCAATAGGATTCATGTCAGGACTTTGACTAGGCCACTCCAAAGTCTTCATTTTGTTTTTCTTTAGCCATTCAGAGGTGGTCTTGCTGGGGTGTTTTGGATCATTGTCCTGCTGCAGAACCCAAGTTCGCTTTAGCTTGAGGTCACGAACAGATGGCCGGACATTGTTCTTCAGGACTTTTTGTTAGACAGCAGAATTCACGGTTCCATTTAATCACAGCAAGTCTTCCAGGTCCTGAAGCAGCAAAACAGCCGCAGACCATCACACTACCACCACCATATTTTACTGTTGGTATAATTGTTCTTTTCCTGAAATGCTGTGTTTTACGCCAGATGTAATGGGACACACACCTTCCAAAAAGTTCAACTTTTGTCTCGTCAGTTCACAGAGTATTTTCCCAAAAGTCTTGGGGATCAAGACTAGGCTATTTTTGCCCAGTCTCTTTCTTATGGTGGAGTCATGAACACTGACCTTAACTGAGTAACATGTTGTTGTGGGGTCTTTTGTGACCTCTTGGATGAGTCGTCGCTGCGCTCTTGGGGTAATTTTGGTCGGCTGGCCACTCCTGGGAAGGTTCTCCACTGTTTCATGTTTTCACCATTTGTGGATAATGGCTCTCACCGTGGTTCGCTGGAGTCCCAAAGCTTTAGAAATGGCTTTATAACCTTTTTCAGACTGATAGATCTCAATTACTTTCTTTCTAATTTGTTCCTGAATTTTTTGGATCTCGCCATGATGTGTAGCTTTTGAGGATCTTTTAGTCTACTTTACTTTGTCAGACAGGTCCTATTTAAGTGATTTCTCGATTGCAAAAAGGTGTGGCAGTAATAAGGCCTGGGTGTGGCTAGAGAAATTGAACTGTGGTGGGATAAACTGGTGGGCAAAGACTTTTTCACACAGGGCCATGTGGGTTTGGATTTTGTTTTCCCTTCATAATAAAAACTTTCATTTAAAAACTGCATTTTGTGTTTACTCAGTTTGCCTTTGTGTATTATTAACATTTTTTGATGATCTGAATCATTTAAGTGTGACAAATAAGGAAAACAATACAAAATCAGGAAGGGGGCAAATAGTTTTTCACACCACTGTATATGAAGTGGCCTGTCAGATCAACATGTTAAATCATGGCTCACTTTTTGATTAAAAATGAACAAAAATCAGTTATTAAAGAAGTACATAACAGATCAGTGTTAAAAACTGTCTCCTTACCCTGACCTGCAATGGTTTTGTGCAAGTCTGCAAGTTTGCACAAGTTTGATAAGTTTGACTTGTGGCTACGTCATGTCTGTAAACAGAAAGAAAACCTCACTATTAAATTGCATATGTGGATGCTGTAATAGAGTAATGTTTGTAGAAAAATACATTTAAATTTGACATCCACATTAAGAAAATGTTGCAAGTACCCTGCAATTTTATGTTTTAAACAGAGATGACGATAGAGAGGCAAAAGTTGTGGATTCCAGCTTTAAGTAAATTAATTTTTGACTAATTTTCATACTGTGGTTTATCATTTCAAATGTGGTGTATATCTTCATATTCTCCTGGCAGATTCAAGTCATGAGCTTTGCCACGGAGCACAACTGGGACTCACTGGAGATCTATGATGGAGGGGATATGACTGCATCGAAGCTTGGGAGCTTCTCAGGTTAGTATTATCTTAATATTATCTTATTTATTTTAATAATGGTCTGTTGACTACTATAGCATCTGATTTACAGAAGTTGTCCTCCAGCTCATTTGCAAATCGTGTAGTTCTTTATAGCTCATTACATTTTAACATTGTAATTAAACTGAGAGCCAATCCCCAGCACTGACTTTATGCTTCTAAATTCCTGTAAATGCTGAAAATGCTGAAATAAGTCCCATTCCTGGTAGGCTGTCCTGGAGCCATCCTTTACTTAACATAAAGTGCCCTCATTTTAGATCTGGATGATGAACAGGATCAGTTCTTACACCTTTCTGAGATCCAGTTGGCAACCCACTGGCCGCATTTATTCCATCCCAGTTCGTTACAGGATAAAGATTCTCTGTTCTATAAAAGCCACTTTTAATAAAAAGATTGAATGTTATCATGTTGTACAAATTCAATATACAAATTCTTTAACTATTGTTAAATGTTTTGCCTAGGTTTGATGTGTTTGATTTATGGTGATTTGTAAAAATGTAAAAAATGAAATTCAGTTAAATTTTATTTTTGTAGTGCTTTTCCCACTGTGCAATCTTTCAAAGAAACAGGAAATTTCAGCAAAAAATATTATGCAAAGATATTCAGTGAGAGATATTCAACTAAGCTGCTGAGGCAAGGAACAAAAAAATAAGGTGCATAGTTAAACGGCAATTACAGCTATGTATGTATATATTGATAAACAACATAAGTTCCAGTCTCACAGCAGGATCAGGCCAAGAGGGCAAGATCTTTCTTTGACAGAGGAGGCTTAACCTTTTTTGGCACTTTCCCAGTAGTAAAAATTGTGTTCAGGCCTCTAGCAACACTTTCAACACGATTGTAATAAACTCGGCCTTAGTGCCACACTAGCATGCTGGTGAAAGGTCACCCGACCGGGGAGCTTCATTCGCTCCAGGTCATGTTTTCACATTTTTTAAAACATCTTCACCCGGTCTGCCGAGACACCTGATGGCAGTTTATGATTGAATTTGATGATAAAATGCTCATTTCCTCTCATTTAGATCTCAGTGTTTCAAATTATGCAAAGCCCCCAGTCATTTGCGAGCATTGGTGTGACATGGTGGGGAATCGGAATCCAGCATCATTAGGCATGGCATCCATTAAGACACTCTCCCAGCACTTCTGTCACCCAGCTTTTATTTCCCCCGCATCCCTCGCCCACCACAATCGGTCATTTCATTTTTACTCTAGTCACAAATCCATTAGGATAATACCCTTAATTAAACTGTCAGATATGTTTAGTGTCTTTGCACACTTTTCATCACACAGATTAATTGCGGCTCGACAAATACCAATTTAATTACAACGACAAGCATATTTTGTGTCTTCAAATGATACCATGGTCATTCTGACTGCTTATTTTGATTCTTAAAAAGCAACATGGTTTGAGCTATAACCACAATCTATCCATATAATCCGTAATCTTCCTGAAGTAGGCCTTTTATTGCGAACAATGTTGTGTTTAAAAAATTTCACTCCTCTTCTGGTCTTTAATAGTTTTCCAAGTGCTTGGTTGTATTTCACAAAGACTCCTTCTTCTCAAATCCTTGTAATTCTTAAAACTGAGTCACTCTTTGCCCTTGATGGCGTCCAATGTAATGCTGTAAGGAACAATGGGCCCCCTGGGGTAAAGGGCGCTTTTGATTTTGTTTTCTCTTTAAACACTAAATAGTAACAAACACCATCACAGCAATTTTCTGAAAAAACCTGCTTGTCCTCTTGCACTGCCAATTTTTTCAGGCACAGCTGTGGTCACCATTCACTGTCATTACATATAAATGAAACAGCTCAATCTTTTTGCTATGTGTTTGTATATAACTTTGTTTTTGTTCCATATAAGAAAGAAACTCATGTTTATGGAACAATGTGAACTGTTCCAGTGTGAACTGTCCCAGCCCTTCTGTAAATCCTACCATATTCTATTTGGCAAAGTCCAAAGTCAGCTCATCTGATCGTCCTAAATGACCGTATTCGTTTTAGATTGTCTGGTCCCTAATAAGGATGATGGACTGCTGAATAGCTGGACACTGGATGAGCTCTACGAAGCTGTCAAACTTCATCCAAAAATTATTAGTCAGGTCATTCATGTGCAGGGGAACTTTTTTCTGTCTGCGGTTAGCAGTCTAATGTACTTGGACTCATACAAGCCTCAGATTGAGTGGAATATTAGCAGTCGGACCGCTTTATAATGTTTTAATGTAAAACAGGGCAAGAAACCATTTTCTGACAAATCACACGACCCCCTTTTGGGACTTTTCTGTGAAGATGTAAACAAGCAGTGCATGAATAAAAGCTACAAATGTGATTTTAACAATTCACTTGAGAAGGCGAATGCTTGAAAACACCCACATGGCCACGGACTTCAACTCTATGGATTGCAGCAGACCAAGGCACTGAATGTTTTGCACAATATTGTTCATATTCCTTTTACAATCTGGTTAACTCCAACCTTATTTCCTTTTACACACTGTGCATTGTAGCTTAATTCCCAAAGGGAGATAAAAAAAGAATAGGGGGAAAGAAAATAAGCTGAAAGGAGAAGAAATGAGGAAACCTGGAGATTTGGATTTTGATGCATTTCAGAAATGTTCATATAAACTAAATACTTCACACTTTTCATACAGTGTACCATATTTTTTTGTGTTTGTCCATACAAGGCAACTTACAAGGTAACTTTTGCTTTGAATCCAGAGTGACAGAAGCTGTTTGGCTTTTCAGTCAGATGATAAGTGACTCTTCCCTCAGAGTTGTGATGAAAGATCGCCCATGAGAGCTCAGAAGGATAGTGACACATTTCAATGACTAGCGCCTGTCAAAAATGTCCCTTTCTCTTGTCCTTTTTGCCCGGCTTTGTTTCATTTGGCTGACCTCCAAAACGAGCATGAGCGATTCGTCGGCTATGATTAACAGCTGCTTCCCTCTGCCCTTTTATTCCTATGTGCGTGCTTTCATCATTTAGCCGACACGTGTCGCAGGTGCTGGAATGAGAATGTCTCTCCATGTGCGATAACTCCGGCCCTTTTCCCACTCAGGCCTCTTTCTGCTGTTATCTTCCAGGTACAACGGCTCCAGCCTTGTTGAACAGCACATCCAACCAGCTGTACCTGCACTTCCATACAGATATCAGTGTCGTCGCTGCTGGATTTCACCTTGAGTACAAAAGTGAGTATAGAATGTGTCACACCATGGAGCTTTCATTATTCCAGACTCTGCCCTTGGTAACAGTCCAGCATGGAGCTCACTGCTACGTTTCACAGGCAAACACACACACACACAATGAGCCATATTTATTCTCGACTTTCTGTCGTGCTGCTGCTGGGTAAAGGTAAGACAGGGCACACCAGTTCACCAGAGTTCTCTAATATAAATATGTGCATTTGTAGTCATGAATTTCTTGCTGCACTGGCCTCAAAATTTAACATTAACCTGTTGCTCCGACAGAACACATTTTTATTAATTTCAATTG
The DNA here is from genome assembly GCA_036877625.1 of Ambastaia sidthimunki. Classification (NCBI taxonomy): domain Eukaryota; kingdom Metazoa; phylum Chordata; class Actinopteri; order Cypriniformes; family Botiidae; genus Ambastaia; species Ambastaia sidthimunki. Next base: position 16,100 of record JAZGTK010005805.1, read on the forward strand.
GTGTGAAGCCTTATCATCTATTGCAATGGTACATTTAAGTGAGAAGTTTCCAATTTTTTTTTTGGTTCCACCATATAATAGAACTTTTGAGCTTTATACTCAGAGAAGAATGTTCTAATTATTTTGATAGGTATCGAGGAGATGTGATTCATGAGAACATAAGATTAGTCCATTTGCATTGAGAGCTTCTCGTGTGACTCTGGGTTCTAATAGCACTGCCAGTGTGTGTGTGTATATCTTAGCAAGCATTTCAGACTGTGACCTTGGGACAGCCCAATTTGTCTGTGTTTGTTTTCATCTTCTGTTTAAAGAGCTGGTCGCTGAGCAGTTGCTGGCATAATGTAACAGCCATCTAGAAACATTGGTTTGTCAAGGCTAACTTTAATGACAGTGTATATAATATTTCAGATAGACAGATGTCATGTTCCAGACAGTTGCTGTAGTGTTCTGAGTGGTTTCTAGAGCATTGCTAGGATGAACATACTAGTTGCTAGAGCATTGCTAAGTGATTGTTATAGCTAGGATAGTTTGGTGGAATATTGTAGGAGTCAGTTGAAAAATGTGGTCTTAGGTAGAGAAGTTCCCTTTCAGGAACTCGAGCTGCGTCAAAACGCTATGGAAACGCTAACCTGCTGACTACTGGGAAAAAAAATACTGCACTCTGAATCATGTGTCCAATCATTTAATTACGGGGCGTGACATCACAGACTGGACAACGTCATGACCAGGAAGCTATAAAAGCATGTGCGTTGCACAACTCGGGTTAGCTTCTTTTATTTAGCGAAGCGCTCTGTGTTGCTGTATGTCCGTTTGTTTGTCTTTCTTTAAAACTGCTAGGGCAAGCATTTAAGTTAGCATGCCAGAGGCTAAGGGAAAGACTAGGGGCTCTGAACATTTCAGAGTGTGTGTTCCTCCCTGTCAGCGTTTTATTTCGAGTGGGGAAACACACACACTGTGTGTTGACTGTTTAGGAGCGAAGCATGCTCAGTCAGCTCTTGAGGGGGCTGGCTGTCCGCATTGTGAGCTCCTACTCATGCGGGTGCTTCGCTCCAGACAGGCTCTCTGGTACAGCAAGATGGTATATAACTGTGTATTTTCTGTCAATTTCCACCCTTCTGCTACTTATACCAACGACGGAAATAAGCGCAGTTATGAGGCTACGTCCGTACGCTTTTCTCCCCTGATCGCTTTGCTCCCGGGAGTTCTGGAAAGAATACGCCAGGATGCGGTATCTGTGCTCTTAGTAGCCCCGTACTGGCCGAGCCGAGTGTGGTTCTCGGATCTCGTAACCCTCCTAGATGGCTCTCCTTGGAGGATCCCCTTGAGGGGGGATTTTCTATCTCAGGCAGGGGCGCCATTGTGCACCGCCGCCCAGAGCTGTGAAACCTGTGGGTATGGCCCCTGAGGGGGCGCAACTTATAGCTTCCCGTCTCTCAACCAAGGTTGTTGAGACCATTTTGCAATCCAGAGCTCCCTCCATGAGGAAACTGTATACCCTGAAGTGGAAGCTCTTCACAGAGATCGCCAGCTTGAACAAGTTAACTGCCCAGTTGGTACAGTGGTTGGAGTTCTTGCAGGCATGTCTCTCTGCAGGATTGGCTCACTCCACCTTCAAAGTTTATGTGGCGGCGCTTTCTGCCTACCACATCCCTATAGGTGGCTCTTCTTTGGGTAGACATCCCCTTGTTACACGTTTCCTCCACGGTGCTCTGAAGCTGAGGCCCCGAGTGCGAGTCCTCGAGTCCCCCTGTGGGATCTGGCCATAGTTTTGGAGGCTATCTGTGCTCCTCCTTTTGAGCCCATTCAAAAGATTTCTGATCTACATCTTTCGGCTAAGGTGGCCTTTCTACTAGCCATTACCTCTTTGAGGAGAGTTGGTGACCTACAGGCCCTTTCTGTGGCCCCCACTTTTTTAGACTTTGCGCCTGGTTTGGCCAAAGCACTTCTCTACCCGCGAGCGGGATATGTTGCCAAAGTGCCCACCTCCACCCTACAGCAGGTCGTGCGCCAAGCCTTTTGTCCTCCTCCCTTCAGGGACAAAGACCAGGAGAATCTTAACTGCGTGTGTCCAGTGCGAGCACTGCACACCTACGTCCACAGATCTGCCCTGTGGAGAAGGTCTGACCAACCTTTGGTCTGTTTTGGCCCACACAAGAGGGATCAACCTGCTTCAAAGTAAACGGTTAGTCGTTGGATTGTCGATGCCATTCAGATCTCTTATGAAGCCTCTGGACTCCCCCCTCCTTTGGGAACCAGAGCACATTCCACTCGAGGTATGGCGGCCTCTAAGGCCTTTGCTGCAGGTGTCCCAGTAAAGGACATTTGCGACGCTGCTGGATGGTCCACTCCCCTGACCTTTGTCAGATTTTACGGCCTAGATGTTCAGGCCACTCCTAGTTCCTCTGTCCTTGTGCCTTAAGGCCTGTAGCAACACAGGGCAGGGGTTCCTTCACTATGGCGGAGTTGGCATCTCGTTCCCATAGCGTTTCGATGCAGATCGAGTTCCTGAAAGGGACCGTCTCAGGTTACGTATGTAACCCTGGTTCCCTGAAGGAAACGAGATGCTGCGTCTCGAGGCCATACCTCATTCATGTTCGAAGCTAACCTGAGTTGCGCAATGCACGTGCTTTTATAGCTTCCGGGTCATGACGTCACCCCGTCTGTGACATCACGCCCCGTAATTGAATGATTGGACACAGATTGGATGCAGCGTCTCGTTCCCTTCAGGGAACCAGGGTTACATACGTAACCTGGGACGTTTACAATATAATAACAGTATGTTGGCTTTGTCAAGGCACCATATCTAAACTTCGTCAAAACCAGTATTAATTTCTGGGTCATTCTTTAATTGGGGTGGCAAGTGGTGTCCCTCTACTTTACAACAAAATAAACTTTAAATACCAATAAATCATAAAATGTTTACATGTTTGTATTCTATAGGGTAAACTGTTAACACTGTTAATAGTTACATTTTTGTTTTAAATACATATTTAATTGAGTTTGACAGATTGCATTTATAACAAAATATGCATGTTTCCACCATACCTCAGAGAGGTAT